>OZ012740.1:81199116-81327363 GCA_963859935.3 Lathyrus sativus | reverse complement strand
CGAACGGCCAGGCGGAGTCGGCGAACAGAGTTATACTCAGAGGACTCAGACGACGCCTCGGAGACGCCAAACGAGCATGGGTCGAAGAACTCCACAGCGTCCTCTGGGCATACCGTACTACTCCTTACTCAACCACAGGGGAGACCCCATTTCGCCTCACGTACGGAACCGAGGCCGTGATACCGGTCGAAATCCGCGAACCGTCCAGACGAACGGAAGCTCCCCTGGACACCGAAGACAACGATGGCTCCCTCTGAGAAGAGCTCGACCTCGTCGAAGAAATCCGCGCAGGAGCAGCTCTCCGGGAAGCCCGGCTGAAGCAACAAGTCACACTTCGCCATAACAACAAAGTCATAAAACGCGATTTTCAAACTGGCGACTTAGTTCTACGCAGAAACCAGAAAGACTCCCACGAGGGCAAACTGGCGGCGAACTGGGAAGGCCCGTACCGAGTCCGGGACAAAACGGAGCATGGGGCCTATTACCTCGAAAACCTGCACGGTGAACACTTAGCTCGACCGTGGAACGCCGCGAAGCTTAAGCGGTACTACAGTTAACACATTGCCCGCGACGACCCATCGTCCCGACCACTGGGGGGGGGGGGCGACATGGTACCACCGCACACCCCCGCGTCCACCAGCGACCAAAGAAAAGCAAGCCCTGCCTCTCGTGTGCGCGGGCAGAAGGCCTTGCTCGGCAGGGAATACCTCGACCGAGGCTCCTCGCCGCCGTACCAAAACAGGCAGGACACCCAGCTCGCGATGGGCCGCCCACGCCCCGGGGAAAACTACCCCCGAAACGGCCCGGCTACATCCCCGGCCAAACCGGCCAGTTCCCTACACTACCGGTAACAAATTGTCGAGCTAAACACACCGAGCGCACACTTAGAAAATCTACAAGAAATGTCATACACATCGAAGGCATTCGAACAAATACGAAAAACGAGCATAAAACAACATGCAAATAACGAGCGCACACTTAGAAAATCCATGATAAATATATTTAACAAAAGCGGGCACCAGCCCAGTAGTCAATAGTACAAAAACGAGCACGCAGGCCCAAAGCAAAAGATAAACACCGGCACGCAGGCCACAAAAACAACGAGCACGCAGGCCCGGCAACCTATGCTTCCTCGTCCGCTCGGTCAGCAGCCACGGTTTCCTCCTCGGGGATAACAAGATAAGGATCGATCACCCTCCCATCAACAATCTCGTGGTACGGCCCTATCCCGTCCACGACCAGCTCGACACCAGGGTTGGCGACCTGAATCTGCTCGACCGCATTCTTGAACCCGACCTCAACGGCCTCCAGACAATCGCTCTCCAACACCCGGATACGGGCGATCAAGTCAGCACGGGTGATTAGCCGCCGATCCCCGTCAGTCTCGTCCTCGGCCGGACGAACAGCGCTGTCCAAAACCTCCGTACGAACCTTCAGCGCCTGCACCTCGGCCGTCGCTGTCCCCAGCTTCTCCTCCAGCGAAGTCACCTTCCCCTCAACACCCTCTGCCCGTTTCCGCTGCTCGGCAGCATCCTTCTGGCTCTTCTCCAACTCCTCAGTGAGCTTGGCCAACCGCGACTGCGTGAAAGTGAGATCCCCTTGCAGTTTGGACAGCTCAGCAGCGGAGCAGCCCTCCTCGTTCAGCACGAGAGCCGTCGTAAACGTCCGCATCATCGCGGCCAAGTCCTCAGCCAGGACACGTCGACGGGTCTCCCGATCAGCCTGGCGAACAGCCTTCACCTCCCCGGCGGAAACAGTGGGGGAACGGGCACCATGAAAATATCCCGGGTGCTGGTGGCAGGGAGGGACGACATAACCTTCCTCGACGGCGCCGACCGTCAAATCCACCACCCGAGGCTCCTCGGACCTTTGCCTCTTCGACACTCCTTGAGACACAGGGGATTGGCTCTCTTGAGGCGACGAGGACGAAGTTTGCCCCCCGTGCGTCGCGACCTCCTGACCGACCAGCTGACTCACCCTCGTCCTCGGGGCCACGGCATTCCTGGCAGCGCGCAACTGCTTCACCCGCTCGTCGACAGTAGACATGTTCGCTGCAAAAACAAAGAAATAGGTTAGTGACGATCAAAAACCCCGACCACGGGGGAAAACGAACATCCCTACCTAGATAATCCAGAGCGGCCGCCCCGGTCGCGCAGCCGAGCAAAGTCTTGGTATTTATCAAACGCTTCTTGGTGCGTATGTTCCCCTGGGCGTCGAGGATGTACCGACCGTCGGGCGTCACCAGCTTCGACGGGGGGAGTGACCGCACAAAAGCAATTATTTTCAAATAAGCGGCCATGTCCTTCTCCTCGAGGGTCCCCGCCCGGACGATATACCTATCCGTCCCTCGACTGAAATGCTCCGAGGTCCACAGTAGATGTATCTTAGGAAGCCACGCGCGGAACCGCTGGCCATCTACCGTGCGCTCGCCCTCGTCAAAGAGAGTGTCCGAGTCGTGCTGCGTGATCGGTTTGACGAGGTAGAACCGACCTTTGAAGTCTTTGACAGAATCGCTATACGCTTTGAAAATTTTGGTCGATTGTTTGAAAGAGACCCATCCGTGACGACCTCGCACCGTCTGCCGCTGCAAATGAAAGATGCGGAAGAATAACGGCACCGTCGGCTCCACCGAGAGGTAGAAACACACCACCTCGAAAGCCCGGATGAAAGCCAAAGCGTTTGGGTGCAGCTGAGATGGGGCAAGACGCAGCCAGTCAAAAAGCCCCAGATGGAAGGCGGAAAATGGTAACCGGAGCCGAGCTTCTTTAAAATAAAATTCATACATCGGGAACATCTTCCGCCCATATCGCGAACAGATCCGGTGGTGCTCTTTCGGGCAGTACACCTGCCAGTGTTGCGTTTCTCCTATCGGCGTGTCCTCGACCGTGGCATACACGTCGGACGAGTCGACCACAAAGCAAGAGGGGATGGAAAGTGGCTCCTCGGCCGCCCACTCCTCGGACGGGGAGATACGCTCGTCGTCATACTCCGGGACCTCGGGTTCAGTATCTTCAACCATTATCCCCGGCACCAGAGCCGACATCTACACCTGAAAGCAGAGGACATCGGTGAATTCGATAGCCAGGATCAAATCCACCCTTCCACCGCAAGTCAAGTGAAAGGGCGACAAAGGCCGAGGAGCGACGAGCAGACATTCGCTCCCCGTCTACCCTCCTCGGGGATCGAAGAACGACCCCTCACCCCCTTCGGGACGGCCGTCGGAGAAGGTACTTCTCCCCGGAGCATTCATCAGAAAAAGCCCTCGTACTCGGGGCATTCATCGGAGAAAAGCCCCCGTCCTCGGGGCATTCATCAGAAAAAGCTCCTGTCCTCGGGGCATTCATCGGAACTAGCCTACCGTCCCCCGGGACATTCATCGGAAAACTCGCCAGACGTGGCGGAACTCGCATCCCTCCTCGGGGCGTTCATCCCGCCCCGACCACACGTTCCAGTTAGACGACGGAAATAAAAAGAGAGGGAAAAGAGGAACTCACTTGTAACGGCGGCGGACGGAAGAAAAGAGCAAACGACACGGCAGCGATCGGCGGCAAGCGGCGGACGAGCATAGACGATAAAAGATTAGCAGGGAGAAAAGTAACAGAATGAGCGAGGACCGCCATATTTATAACCCGGCGCGGGACTCGAAGCGACTCTAGGCTCATTAATAACATAGGTTAGCCGCCCCCTACGACCGCTTAACACAAGACACGTGGAGGCAACCTGACAGTCGCGTCCCTTCATCTGCCTCCTCCCCGTTCTACCGACGACCGGAGCCCCTTCGTGCGAGTTCCCGCTCCAGACACGACGACCTTAAGTCCTCGCTCTTCCCCAGAGCTTCGACTTGGGGGGCTCCTGTTCCGGTATGGGCCTCACCTCGGCAGGCCCAATACCAAATGCGGCCCAACAAGCGAACTGGGCACGCCTGGCACGCGCCCTTCGAACGAGCAGGACTGGCCGCCGGGCACAAACTACCGCTCCACGTCCCTTTTGTCGTCCGTCGCGCCGGACGAGCAAGACCACCCGGGCTCCCTCCGCGGGAGAATAACGTGCTCAGCGCACGTTCTCCATGTGCTCCCCTCCGCGGGGACACGTCATCGGCCAACCGCCCACCTCCGAAAGAGCAGGTCAAACCCACTTTCCGGAGACCTATGAGCGGTTTGAACTAGGGCGAAGACCACGTCCTGGTCTTCACTACGCCACGTAAGCCCTAGCAGTCATTAGGGTTGGGCCTGGTCGTCTGGCCCACCTCGAATGACCGTTGGCCCAGCGCTGGGGTCTCTCTATAAATACCCTATTCTTCAAGAGGGTCACGTAACTCTTCTTGCCCCTTTTTCTGTACTATTGCTTCCTCTCTGTCCAACTTCTTACTTGGGCGTCGGAGTGCTTTGCAGGTACACCCCCCTCCTCTTTCTTACCCCGGCGAACAGATAACCGTCCAGCGGAGTGTGGCCAGTCCGTGATCCCTCCTGATCAGGTGAGATCATATTTAATATAAAAATCACTATTTTTTATTTATATTTTCAATATGTATAGGGGTGAAAATAGGCCGACTTGATATATTAATTATTTTTTAAATTAATATTTTTGATCTATTAGTTTAACGGTCATAAATTTCTTTTTAAAGATAAATAAATGGAATTTCGAATCTTCAAATGCACACCATTTAATTGATTTAATAAGATTTTTTAAATTTTAATATCTTTTTGCCATACTTTCAAGTTAATATCTGGCCATTTATATTTATGATAGTGATGATTATATTAGTATTTGATCATATAATTTTTTATTTTTTATTATTTAATTACATGTTTTAATTTGTGTAAAATATTCAAATATATTGCTTATAAAAAAGATACATGCAATTGATAAAATAGTTGAATCTACTAATATAATTTACCTATTAAAACAAGTTTTATTAAAATGTTACTTGTGTCTATTTAAAAAAAATAATATCGTTTTTTTCGTATATAAAAATAATATCGTTTATAAAAATATTTGAATTAACTATACATTGTTTTTTTTGTATATAAAAATAATATCTTCTCAATAATTTAAAATTTAATACAAATCACTATTTTTTAATATGTTATCATATTTATAATTTTATATCATATGTTCTATTTTCTATAAAAAAAAAACATCAAATATCAAAGAATAAGGACTAAAATAGAGTAACAGTTTATCATAAATATAAAATTTAATACGATCAATATTGTATATGTTGCATTATTCGTGAATATTTTCGTTCTTTTTTGAGTGGCCTAACTTTGTACATCATTTTTGATCTGACCTGATCAGGAGGAATCACGGACTGGCCACACACCGTTGGGCTATTATCTGTTCGCCGGGGTGAGAACGAGGAAGGGGGTGTACCTGCAAAGCACTCCGACGCCCAAGTAAGAAGTTGGACAGAGAGGAAGCAATAGTACAGAAAAGGGGGCAAGAAGAGTTACCTGACCCTCTTGGAGAAGAGGGTATTTATAGAGAGACCCCAGCGCTGGGCCAACGGTCATTCGAGGTGGGCTGGACGACCAGGCCCAACCCTGATGATTGCTAGGGCTTACGTGGCGTAGTGAAGACCAGGACGTGGTCTTCGCCCTAGTTCAACCGCTCCTAGATCTCCGGAAAGTGGGTTTAACCTGCTCTTTCGGAGGGGGGCAGTTGGCCGAGGACGTGTCCCCGCGGAGGGGAGCACGTGGAGAACGTGCGCCGAGCACGTTATTCTCCCCGCGGAGGGGAGCTCGGGTAGTCTTGCTCGTCCGGCGTGACGGGCGACAAAAGGGGACGCGGAGCGGTAGCTTGTGCCCGGCGGCCATCCCTGCTCGTTCGAAGGGGCGCGTGCCAGGCGTTTCCAGTTTGCTTGTTGGGCCGCCTTTGGTATTGGGCCTGCCGAGGTGAGGCCCACACCGGAACAGGAGCCCCCCAAGTCGAAGCTCTGGGGAAGAGCGAGGACTTAAGGTCGTCATGTCTGGAGCGGGGTCTCGCACGAAGGGCTCCGGTCGTCGGTAGAACGGGGAGGAGGCAGACGAAGGGACGCGACTGTCAGGTTGCCTCCACGTGTCTTGTGTTAAGCGGTCGTAGGGGCGGCTAACCTATGTCATTAATGAGCCTAGGGTCGCTTCGAGTCCCGCGCCGGGTTATAAATATGGCGGTCCCCGCTCATTCTATTACTTTTCTCTCTGCTAATCTTTCATCGTCTCTGCTCGTCCGCCGCTTGCCGCCGATCAACGCCGTGCCGTTTGCTTTTTTCTTCCGTCCGCCGCCGTTATAAGTGAGTTCCTCTTTTCCCTCTCTTTTTATTTCCGTCGTCTAACTGGAACGTGTGGTCGGGGCGCGATGAACGCCCCGAGGAGGGATGCGAGTTCCGCCGCGTCTGGCGAGTTTTCCGATGAATGTCCCGGGGACGGTAGGCTAGTTCCGATGAATGCCCCGAGGACAGGAGCTTTTTCTGATGAATGCCCCGAGGACGGGGGCTTTTCTCCGATGAATGCCCCGAGGACGGGGGCTTTTCTCTGATGAATGCTCCGTGGAGAAGTACCTTCTCCGACGGCCGTCCCGAAGGGGCGAGGGGTCGTTCTTCGACCCCCGAGGAGGGCAGACGGGGAGTGAATGTCTGCTCGTCGCTCCTCGGCCTTCATCGCCCTTTCACTTGACTTGCGGTGGAAGGGTGGATTTGATCCTGGCTATCGAATTCACCGATGTCCTCTGCTTTCAGGTGTAGATGTCGGCTCTGGTGCCGGGGATAATGGTTGAAGATACTGAACCCGAGGTCCCGGAGTATGACGACGAGCGTATCGCCCCGCCCGAGGAGTGGGCGGCCGAGGAGCCACTTTCCATCCCCTCTTGTTTTGTGGTCGATCCGTCCGACGTGTACGCCACGGTCGAGGACACGCCGCTAAGAGAAACGCAACACTGGCAGGTGTATCGCCCGAAAGAGCACCACCGGATCTGTTCGCGCTATGGGCGGAAGATGTTCCCGATGTACGAATTTTATTTTAAAGAAGCTCGGCTCCGGTTACCGTTTTCCGCCTTCCATCTGGGGCTTTTTGACTGGCTGCGTCTTGCCCCGTCTCAGCTGCACCCAAACGCTTTGGCCTTCATCCGGGCTTTCGAGGTGGTGTGTTTCTACCTCTCGGTGGAGCCGACGGTGCCGTTATTTTTCCGCATCTTTCATTTGCAGCGGCAGACGGTGCGAGGTCGTCACGGATGGGTCTCTTTCAAACAATCGACCAAAATTTTCAAAGCGTATAGCGATTCTGTAAAAGACTTCAAAGGTCGGTTCTACCTCGTCAAACCGATCACGCAGCATGGTTCGGACACTCTCTTTGATGAGGGCGAGCGCACGGTAGATGGCCAGCGGTTCCGTGCGTGGCTTCCCAAGATACATCTACTGTGGACCTCGGAGCATTTCAGTCGAGGGACGGATAGGTATATCGTCCGAGCGGGAACCCTCGAGGAGAAGGACATGGCCGCTTATTTGAAAATAATTGCCTTTGTGCGGTCGCTTCCCCCGTCGAAGCTGGTGACGCCGGACGGTCGGTACATCCTCGATGCCCAGGGGAACATACGCACCAAAAAGCGTTTGATAAATACTAAGACTTTGCTCGGCTGTGCGACCGGGGCGGCCGCTCTGGATTATCTAGGTAGGGATGTTCGTTTTCCCTCGTGGTCGGGGTTTTTTGATCGTCGCTAACCTATTTCTTTGTTTTTGCAGCGAACATGTCTACTGTCGACGAGCGGGTGAAGCAGTTGCGTGCTGCCAGGAGTGCCGCGGTCCCGAGGACGAGGGTGAGTCAGCTGGTCGGTCAGGAGGTCGCGACGCACGGGGGGCAGACTTCGTCCTCGTCGCCTCAAGAGAGCCAATCCCCCGTGTCTCAGGGAGTGTCGAAGAGGCAAAGGTCCGAGGAGCCTCGGGTGGTGGATCTGACGGTCAGCGCCGTCGAGGAAGGTTATGTCGTCCCTCCCTGTCATCAGCACCCGGGATATTTTCATGGTGCCCGTTCCCCCACTGTTTCCGCCGGGGAGGTGAAGGCTGTTCGCCAGGCTGATCGGGAGGCCCGTCGACGTGTCCTGGCTGAGGACTTGGCCGCGATGATGCGGACGTTTACGACGGCTCTCGTGCTGAACGAGGAGGGCTGCTCCGCAGCTGAGCTGTCCAAACTGCAGGGGGATCTCACTTTCACGCAGTCGCGGTTGGCCAAGCTCACTGAAGAGTTCGAGAAGAGCCAGAAGGATTCTGCCGAGCAGCGAAAACGGGCAGAGGATGCTGAGGGGAAGGTGACTTCGCTGGAGGAGAAGCTGGGGGCAGCGACGGCCGAGGTGCAGGCGCTGAAGGTTTGTACGGAGGTTTTGGACAGCGCTGTTCGTCCGGCCGAGGACGAGACTGATGGGGATCGGCGGCTAATCACCCGTGCTGACTTGATTGCCCGTATCCGGGTGTTGGAGAGCGATTGTCTGGAGGCCGTTGAGGTCGGGTTCAAGAATGCGGTCGAGCAGATTCAGGTCGCCAACCCTGGTGTCGAGCTGGTCGTGGACGGGATAGGGCCGTACCACGAGATTGTTGATGGGAGGGTGATCGATCCTTATCTTGTTATCCCCGAGGAGGAAACCGTGGCTGCTGACCGGGCGGATGAGGAAGCATAGGTTGCCGGGCCTGCGTGCTCGTTGTTTTTGTGGCCTGCGTGCCGGTTTTTATCTTTTGCTTTGGGCCTGCGTGCTCGTTTTTGTACTATTGACTATTGGGCTGGTGCCCGCTTTTGTTAAATATATTTATCATGGATTTTCTAAGTGTGCGCTCGTTATTTGCATGTTGTTTTATGCTTGTTTTTCGTATTTGTTCGAATGCCTTTGATGTGTATGACATTTCTTGTAGATTTTCTAAGTGTGCGCTCGGTGTGTTTAGCTCGACAATTTGTTACCGGTAGTGTAGGGAACTGGCCGGTTTGGCCGGGGATGCAGCCGGGCCGTTTTGGGGGTAGTTTTCCCCGGGGCGTGGACGGCCCATCGCGAGCTGGGTGTCCTGCCTGTTTTGGTACGGCGGCGAGGAGCCTCGGTCGAGGTGTTCCCTGCCGAGCAAGGCCTTCTGCCCGCGCACACGAGAGGCAGGGCTTGCTTTTCTTTGGTCGCTGGTGGACGCGGGGGTGTGCGGTGGTACCATGTCGCCCCCCCAGTGGTCGGGACGATGGGTCGTCGCGGGCAATGTGTTAACTGTAGTACCTCTTAAGCTTCGCGGCGTTCCATGGTCGAGCTAATTGTTCACCGTGCAGGTTTTCGAGGTAATAGGCCCCGTGCTCCGTTTTGTCCCGGACTCGGTATGGGCCTTCCCAGTTCGCCGCCAGTTTGCCCTCGTGGGAGTCTTTCTGGTTTTTGCGTAGAACTAAGTCGCCAGTTTGAAAATCGCGTTTTATGACTTTGTTGTTATGGCGAAGTGTGACTTGTTGCTTCAGCCGGGCTTCCCGGAGAGCTGCTCCTGCGCGGATTTCTTCGACGAGGTCGAGCTCTTCTCGGAGGGAGCCATCGTTGTCGTTGGTGTCCAGGGGAGCTTCCGTTCGTCTGGACGGTTCGCGGATTTCGACCGGTATCACGGCCTCTGTTCCGTACGTGAGGCGAAATGGGGTCTCCCCTGTGGTTGAGTGAGGAGTAGTACGGTATGCCCAGAGGACGCTGTGGAGTTCTTCGACCCATGCTCGTTTGGCGTCTCCGAGGCGTCGCCTGAGTCCTCTGAGTATGACTCTGTTTGCCGACTCCGCCTGGCCGTTCGTCTGAGGATGTTCGACCGAGGCGAAGTGATGTTTGGTCCCGAGGTTGGTGACGAAGTCGCGGAAGTTTTTGTCTGTAAATTGTGTGCCGTTGTCGGTGACGATGGCGAGTGGTACCCCGAATCTGGCGAGGATGTTGCGTTTGTAGAATCGGAGTATGTTGTGGGCGGTGATTTTGGCCAGAGCTTCAGCCTCGATCCACTTGGTGAAGTAGTCGACTCCCACGATGAGGTACTTGTTCTGGTATGAGCCGAGGGGGAAGGGTCCGAGGATGTCCAGCCCCCACCAGGCGAACGGCCATGGAGATGAGAGGGAGGTGAGGTCGGTTGGGGGGGCGAGGTGCATGTCTCCGTGTCGTTGGCACTTATCGCACCGTTTGACATGTTCTTTCGCGTCGGACTGCATTGACGGCCAGTAGTAGCCCGCGCGTAGGGCCTTGCGCGCTAGGGATCTGCTGCCGAGGTGCTGCGCGTTGATACCTTCGTGGATTTCTTCTAGAACGGTTGTACTCTGGGATTTATCTATGCATTTGAGGAGTGGGATTGCGAAGCCTCGGCGGTACAGTCGTCCCTCGAGGAGGACGTACGAGCAGGCCCGTCGTTTCGTCGCGTTGGCCTCGCTAGAGCTGGCCGGCAGACGGCCGGTGCTGAGATATGTGTGGAGGGGGGTCATCCAGCAGTCCGCGTCTCCAATGGCGTTGATGTCGAGGGGTGTGGTGGTCGGGCTGGTACTTGGTTGGGACAAGATTTCTTGAATGACCGATTTGTGACCGCCTCGTTTCTTGGTGCTTGCTAGCTTGGAGAGGATGTCGGCGCGGGTGTTCTGCTCCCGAGGAACGTGCTGAATTTCTGCTGAGTCGAACCCGCTTAGTTTTTCATTGATGAGCGCGAGGTATCCGGCGAGGGTGTCATTTTTTGCTTGGTATTCGCCTCGGACTTGCGAAGCGACCAGCTGGGAATCCGTGTAGATTCGGATGTCCCTGGCTCCCAGGTCGGATGCTAGGCGAAGGCCGGCGAGAAATGCTTCGTATTCGGCCTGGTTGTTAGTCGTTGGAAAAGCTAGCGTGAGGGAGACTTCGATGACCGTACCCTCGTCGTTATCGAGGACGATGCCGGCGCCGCTCCCCGTGGAGTTGGAGGAGCCGTCCACAAAGATGGTCCAGAGGGGGTTCCCGGTGGTAGGGTCGGGGGGCGTGGCCATCTCGGCGACGAAGTCGGCCAAAGCTTGAGCCTTGATGGCGTGCCGGCTCTCGTATGTGATGTCGAACTCGGAGAGTTCTAGCGACCATTTCAGCATGCGCCCAGCCATGTCGGGGCGGCCGAGAAGCTGGCGGATGGGTTGGTCGGTGCGGAGGACGATGGTGTGCGCTAGAAAATAATGTCGGAGTCGGCGTGCCGCTGTTACGAGGGCCAGGGAGACTTTCTCGATCAGCTGGTATCGGGCCTCCGGGCCGTGGAGGGCTTTGCTAGTGAAGTAAATGGGCTTTTGTCCTTCCCCGGCTTCGCTCACGAGGACGGCGCTGACGGCTTCGTTAGAGACGGCCAGATACAAATACAGGGTTTCGCCCGTCGCGGGGCGCGTCAGTACTGGTGGTTCGGAGAGGACGCGTTTGAGGTGGCGAAGGGCTTTCTCACACTCGTCCGTCCATTCGAACTTGGTCTCTTTCCTGAGCAATTTGAAGAACGGGAGGGCGTGTTGGGCCGATCTCGCGATGAATCGCGAGAGGGAGGCTAGCACGCCGTTGAGGGACTGGATGGCACGCTTCGTGGTCGGAGTGGTTATATTGGAGAAGGCGTGGCATTTGTCCGGATTGGCTTCGATCCCCCGTTCGGTCAAGTAGTAGCCGAGGAATTTGCCGGCGCAGACGCCGAAGGTGCATTTCTCCGGGTTAAAACGCATGCGACATGATCTCGCGGTCTTGAAGACCTTCTGGAGGTGTGCCGCGTGGTCGTCTTCCGCGCCGGATTTGACGATCATGTCGTCCATGTATACTTCGAGCATGTCCCCGATCTCGTCGCGGAAGACGTGGTTCATCATCCGTTGGTACGTGGCCCCGGCGTTTTTGAGGCCGAAGGGCATCACGTTGTAATAGTAATTGCCCGATGCTGTCATGAAGGCCGTGGCCTGTTTGTCGTGTTCGGCCATCGGGATATGGTTATATCCCGAGTATGCGTCCATGAAAGACAAGAGTTTGTAGCCCGCCGAGTTGTCGACGAGCTTGTCAATATTGGGGAGGGGGTAGGCGTCCTTAGGACATGCCCGGTTGAGGTCAGTGTAGTCAACACACATGCGCCATTTTCCATTATTCTTTTTAACAAGTACAACGTTGGACAGCCAGGTGGAATACCGGGCTTCCGAAATAAAATTTGCCTCTAAGAGGTCTTTTACAGCTTGTTCGGCTGCTGCCGATTTCTCGGGGGACTGGCGGCGTCGGCGTTGTACCACGGCCTTTGCGGTTGGGTTGATGGACAGCTGGTGGCAGGCGACCTCAGGGTCGAGTCCCGGCATTTCCGCGGCGCTCCAGGCGAAGAGGTCGGCATTCTCGCGGAGGCAGGCTTGGAGCTGTCGTTTCGCGAGGTCGGGGAGTCCCGCGCCTATCCTTACGGTTCTGGTTGCGTCTTCCCCGAGGGGAATGAGCTCGAATTCGCCATCCGGGATGGGGCGCGCTGGGTGCGGGGGTTGCTCGTTGGCTTCGTCAGTCTTTTTATTGTCGAACTCGTCGGTGAAGCGACTGTCGAGCTCAACTGATCCGACCAGCTCTGTAGGTTTGTCCTTCGGCGTAACGCTTGGTGCTTTCTTTTTGGCCGGTGGAGTGATGGAGTCGAGGCCTTTCAGCGCGACTTCGAAACACCTTCGGGCAGCTTCGATGTCGCCGTTGAGGGTGACCACGGCTCCCCTTCTCGTGTAATATTTCATCTTCAGGTGGACGGTGGAGGGTACCGCGGTGAGTTCTGCTATCGTCGTCCTGCCCAGGATGCAGTTATATAGGGACGGGCATTCGATGACTAAGAAGCGGACGTTGATGTCTCTGGCCGTTTCCTCTTCCCCAAAGGTGACTTTCAGTTCTACGTATCCCCAGGGCCTTGTCGTCGTCCCGTTGAACCCCTGGAGGTCGGAGCCTACGTAGGGGGAGAGGTTGGATTCGTTGAGCTGGAGAGTTGTGAACAAATGTGAGTACATTATGTCAACCGAGCTCCCACCGTCGACGAGGAGGCGCTTGACGTCGAAGTTTGCCATTCGTGCACGTATGAGCAAGGGTATGTTGGAATTGGGGGATCCCCCGGGCAGCTCTTCGAGGTAGAACGTGATCGGGTTGGAGCGGCCTCGGAATCTGTCGAGCGTGCTCATCTTGCCGGAGTTGCCCGCGATGAGCTCGTCGAATTTCCTTTTCACAGATCCTACGGACAGACTCCTCGTAGCTCCATCAGAGATGACCATGGCTCTGGGGAAGTATTCCCATCGGCTGGTCGGTCGGATTGGCTCGTCGACTAGGCTGGGCCCTTCGGGGCTGCCGAATCCTCTGCTCGCGAACCAATCCTCGGGGCGGCTGATGCACAGCGCGACCTGGAGTCTCTCGCCGTCCTCTGGGGAGGGGAGTTCCTCGATTTTCTTAGCCTCCGGAGCCTCCGACCTGGGTGGTTCACCTCCTCGGGTGTATCGCTTTAGGTGTCCGTCTTTGATTAAGATTTCGATCGCATCTTTGAGATGAATGCAGTCTTCCGTTACGTGCCCGTGGGTCCTGTGGAACCGGCAGTACTTTGACTTGTCCACGTTGGGTTTGGGCGGCGTTGGTCGTGGAAAACGGACACCTCCCTGCACAAACTCGGTTTTGGCGCATTCGGCCAGTATGCGTTCGCGTGAGGCGACCAAGGCGGTGTATTCGGTGAACCTTCCTGCCGGGCCGCGTGGCTCGCGCTGTTCGCGGGGTTCGCGGTGGCGGTCATCCCGACGGCGGTCCCCTCCTCGTCGGTGGCTCGAAGCTCCGTCGTCTCGGTGCCCGCGGGGGGCTTCTCTGTCTCGGGTGTCGCGAGCGGAGTTGGCCGCTTGTGTTTCCTCGAACCGGATGTAATGTGCGGCCCTGTCGAGGAAGTCTTGGAGGGACGTGGGCCTGTGTATGCCTACGGCCTCGTAGAATTTGGAGTCATGGCGCAGGCCTTGTTCCATTAAGTAGCGTTTCATTTCGTCGGAAGTCGTCACCTGTACGGCTTCCCGAGTAAACCTTTCGATGTATTTCCGGAGAGGTTCGTCGGGCCCTTGGATGATCGCCCCGAGGGCTGCTTCCGTCTTCGGGTGACGACGGGACGCCGTGAAGTGTTTGGAGAATAGGTCCTTTAAGACCCTCCACGACGTAACTGACTCGGGCTCCAGACTTTTGTACCAGGTCATAGCGCCTTTCCTCAGAGTCGTCGGGAAGAGTCTGCATTTAATAGCTCCCCGGACATTTCGGTAGTCGAGCATAGCCTCGATATCTTCCAGATGATCGTCCGGGTCGGAGGTGCCGTCGTACGTTGACAGCGTCGGCGGTTTCTCCATTCCTTGGGGTATGGGGGCTGCCATGATCTCCCGGGATAGTGGGGTGCGGTAGTCATCCTCGTCGCTGTGCGCCGGGGATCTCAGGGGAGACGAGCCGTTCGCGGTGTGTCCCGGGTTTCTGGTCCTTGATCTTCGGCCTGGGTTCCCGCCTCGGGGTTCCTCGGTTGGGATTGCCGCGGCGTTCTGGTTCCTCCCGCGACCGTGCCTCGCCGGGGATCTGGTGCGCTCCAGTGTCGCTTGCGGGCGGCGTCTCTCCAGCCGTGGTCGGCGGTTCCTGAGTCGAGGTGAGGGGCTCCTCGAACCTCCGTTCTGGTCTTCCCGCTGGGGGTACCTCGGGGAGCCGCCGCGTTCCAATGCTCCAATTCTAGCGTTCTGTTGGAACAGCAGCTGGTTCGTCTGGTTGATGGCTGCAAAGAGAGCGGCTACCGTTGGGTCTGCTCCCGCCGGGATGGGAACGGGGTGGAATGCTGGCGGGCTCGGGGGGCGATGGTCGGCCTGTAGGGGCCGTTCCTCGGATGATGGTGAAGCAGTTCGCCCGTCCCTTTCGTCGGCTTCCGTCGGGTGTGCCGTTCCTATCTGCTTCCCGTTGGTGGCGGTGTTGAGCGCAAGCTCGTACGGAGTGTCATCGCGGCGTGGGCTGGCCATGACCGTGGAGGTTTGGTGAAACTTTTGGTTTTTCTGCTCGGAGTAACGGGGAAGTTTCAGTTTCCCACAGACGGCGCCACTGATCTGACCTGATCAGGAGGAATCACGGACTGGCCACACACCGTTGGGCTATTATCTGTTCGCCGGGGTGAGAACGAGGAAGGGGGTGTACCTGCAAAGCACTCCGACGCCCAAGTAAGAAGTTGGACAGAGAGGAAGCAATAGTACAGAAAAGGGGGCAAGAAGAGTTACCTGACCCTCTTGGAGAAGAGGGTATTTATAGAGAGACCCCAGCGCTGGGCCAACGGTCATTCGAGGTGGGCTGGACGACCAGGCCCAACCCTGATGACTGCTAGGGCTTACGTGGCGTAGTGAAGACCAGGACGTGGTCTTCGCCCTAGTTCAACCGCTCCTAGATCTCCGGAAAGTGGGTTTGACCTGCTCTTTCGGAGGGGGGCAGTTGGCCGAGGACGTGTCCCCGCGGAGGGGAGCACGTGGAGAACGTGCGCCGAGCACGTTATTCTCCCCGCGGAGGGGAGCTCGGGTAGTCTTGCTCGTCCGGCGTGACGGGCGACAAAAGGGGACGCGGAGCGGTAGCTTGTGCCCGGCGGCCAGCCCTGCTCGTTCGAAGGGGCGCGTGCCAGGCGTTTCCAGTTCGCTTGTTGGGCCGCCTTTGGTATTGGGCCTGCCGAGGTGAGGCCCACACCGGAACAATTTTCATCCAAAATACATTAAATCACATATTATTAATGAGTTAGATAAAGGATTCTAATATGATGCTCTCAAAGCTATAATAGAAAATCATAAAAAATCAGGTTTGAAAACTAAAGTGATAAATAATTACATCTATAATTCCTCTTCTATATTATAATAAAGGATTACTGCCTATATGAAACTATGAATAAACATTTGCTTTAGAGAAATCTACATCCTACTGTCTGAGGAAATACAAAAGTTTGACTTGTCAATGCATTTCTGCAACACTTATGTCGATGCTCAATGCTGGTGGACCATAAAACATTTTGCATAATCCTATGTAACATAGCTATCCATGACTTATTATAACATACTAATATATATATATATATATATATATATATATATATATATATATATATATATATATATATATATATATATATATATATATATATATATATATATATATATATATATATATATATATATATATATATATATATATATATATATATATATATATATATATATATATATATATATATATATATATATATATATATATATATATATATAATCAACACTTTACCAAATGTATGTCAATAAATAAGGTTATACGAATTGAAATAAATAAAAACTATTAAAAAACTTTTGAATTAAATAAATAAGTTTAAATAGAAAGCAAAAATAAACCATATTTAATGTCAGAATCATGTATATGATTTTTTTTCAAGTAAAAGTTTTTATACCAAGTGAGAAGATTCTCAAAATTTAATCATGTTTTATAAAAAATTATAATCACAGTTTTTTATTCATAAAATAGTTTATAAAAAAATTTTAATCACTATCATTAAATTAAAACATATTTTATTGAAATAAATATAAACTTTTGAATGATTTATTGGAGAGTTGTTTACAATATATCTAAAGTTTGATGATATTCCCAATGACCCCTACATTTTTGTATGATGGTATCTATTGAGCTATTGGCCCATCCTTTTTTGAAGTTACTCATGACATGATGTTTATAGATACTCAATACTATTTCTTATTATTATTGTGTTTTCTATACTGCTTTGTACTATTCTCAATCCCACTCTAGCAACATTTACTTATATATTTCTTTTTCTTAAATAAATTATATAAAATATTATCTTTAAATGTATTTAAGAATGTAATAAATATTTTTTAATTTTGTTTAGCTATTTATAAAAATTCTATTATAGCAATTATTAATGAAAAAAATTGCAGAGACTAAGCACGTTATTTGTAATCATTTTTCGCATGTTAAAAAAAGAAAAAGTTATAAATTATTATAATTTTAATCTCTTTTATTTTTATGAATTAATCATAACTAAAAATGATTGATAATATTAAAAATTAGAAGGAAAAAAATATATAATAGTATTACACACTACGCCATAATTGACTTTTAGCAGCGCATACAAAGACAGCGCTTTTAGAAAAAGCGCTGCTAAAGAGTCATTAAAAAAAAAGAAAAAAATTGCTTACCAAAGACAGTGCTTTTTAAAAAGCGCTGCTAAATGGGAGCCCAAAGAAAACGCTTTTTAAAAAGCACTGCTAAAGGGAGACCTAAGAAAGCGCTTCTAAAAAGCGCTGCTAAAGGGGGGGGGGGGGTCTAAGACAGCCCTATGAAAGCGCTTTCCTAAAGCGATGTTGTAGGTGTAATCTACGAGAGTGTTTTTTCTATAAAGTGCTGCTATATGGGGTACATAAGAAGATCTTTGAGAACATTTTTTAAAGCGCCGCTAAAGCCATTAAAAAGCGCTGTTATAGGTTTAGTTAGAATTAATTTAAAATACCCACCAAAATTTTTAAAAGAAACAGAACAGTCACCGTCATCACGTATTTCTTTCTTTCTTCTTCTCTGGCGAACAAAGTTGCCCTATAAACCTATATTCAGTCATCGTCGACGTCCGACCGTCGCCCTCCTCTGTTGCATTTCGCCGCCGTTCACCGTCCGTTTTCGATAGCCTCTGCTCGTCTGCATTGCATTTCCGCCATTGTTACGGTATTTGAAGTTTTACTCTGGTTTTCTTTTTTACTTATATTTTCACCATTGTTGCTGTAATCTTTAAGACAAACTGAATATGTTTTTATTATTTGAATGCAATCAAGTTAAGTCATTTTCTGCCATCTTGTTGTATGGATATCTACATGTTAAGTCTCTCTGTTGCATGTTATATATTTTGTATTTTAATCTACATGTTAAGTCTCTCTGTCATTGTTACGGATATTTTGTATGTTTTAGATTGACAAATAAGAGTTTGGATTGAGACTAATGAATTGCCCTGGGAATTGTTTGGTGTTTTTATATATTTTGATTCAATGTACTGATAAATTCAGAACAAGAGTACAATTAGAAACAAGGTGAATAGAACCAATACACTACGATAGTGAGATATTGAAGGTTAGTCGATAGTGAGAGATGAATAGAATCAAAAAAGTGAAGATAGTGTGTAAAAGTTGTACAAATGGAGAATGAAAATTAGTGGTGAGTTTATATGATGATGAATGTTAGTGTTGTTAAGTGATGGCTAGGTGGTAGATAGTTTTGCAAGGTGAATAAAGAATGGAAGAGATTGATAAAAGTTGTACAAATGGAGAATGAATAGAATAAAAAAAAGGAAGGGAAAAGTGAGAGAAAATGAATAGTTAATTAATTAAAAAATATTAATGTAACTTGATAGAGCATATTTTTTTTCAATATAGTTTGGAAATTCCTATTTTTTAAGAGAGTAGGCAACATGAATATGGTTCTATATGATATGGTTTTATATGTTATTATGGTTTTATATGTTGATGGTTTTATATGTTTATATGTTATTATGGATTTCTCAATGTTTATTTGATATGTTATTATGGTTTTATATGTTTAGTTAGGATTTCTCAATGTTTAGTAAGGGTGTCATTTTGGTTTAAGGATTATCTAGTATTTTTAATATGATTTGTTTTGGTGGATTATCTAGTATTTTTGTTTTGGTTAATTATTAATATGATTTTAATAAATTTTATATTTTGTCTGCTATAGGAGTTACCTGTGAAGAGCAAAGCTGTGATCGTTTCCAAGCATCCTACTGTGTAGCATTCTTAGAAGTTAGTGATTTCTTTACAGGTATTCTCTGTTTTGTTTAACTTTTATAGTTTAGTGTAGATTACTCAATTAGTATGGATAAAAAATGGATGTCTGGTAATCGATTGTCAAAAGAGTACGAGAATGGGGTATCGAAGTTCGTTAAGTTTGCTGTTGAGCACGCCAAAGACCCCAGTAAGATCACATGTCCTTGCTTAGGATGCTGTTATGGGCGTCGAGTTGACGCCGTTCAGTTGGAATCTCATTTAATGAGACATGGAATTGATCGAAGTTACACATGTTGGACAATACATGTGCTTCAAAGGACAATGGCAGGGATACATATGATTGTGATCGAGTCGAAGAGATTGCAGAAGCACTTGAAGAAGATCTTCAAGATTGTCCCAAGATATTTGAGAGGTTGGTAAGCGATGCAGAGAAACCGTTGTATAAAGGTTGCACTATTTTCACAAGATTGTCCGCGGTATTAAAGTTGTACAATTTAAAGGCGGGTAATGGATGGTCGGATAAAAGTTTCACATAGTTGTTAGCCCTACTTCAAGAGATGCTTCCGGAGGATAATGTTCTTCCCAATCGAACCTATGAAGCTAAAAAAATGTTATGCTCTATTGGCATGAGCTATGATAAGATACATGCTTGTCCAAATGATTTCATTTTGTTTCGAAATGAATATGCATCATTAAACGAGTGTCCTAAATGCAGTGTATCTCAGTATAAGAAAAAATTGTCACCAGTAAAAGTATTATGGTATTTTCCTATAATTCCGAGATTCAGACGCATGTTTTGTAGTGAAACAGATGCAAAACACCTGACTTGGCATGCAGATGATAGAATTGTAGATGAGAAGTATCGACATCCGGCAGATTCACCGCAGTGGATGAAAATTGATAATATCCTGATTTTGGAGAAGAAGCTAGAAACCTTCGCTTGGCATTATCGACTGATGGAATGAATTCGCATGGTCTGCAAAGTATCTCACATTCCACCTGGCTTGTAATTATTATGATTTATAACCTACCTCCATGGCTATGTATGAAGCGTAAGTACATGATATTATCTATGTTAATTTCTGGCCCTAAACAACCAGGGAATGACATAGACATATACCTGACACCTTTAATCGAAGACCTAAAGAGTTTGTGGGGGAACGGTGTGGAGGTTTATGATGGATATAGGAAAGAAAGTTTTAATTTGAGGGAGATGTTGTTTGGCACAATTAATGATTTTCCAGCATATGGAAATCTATTGGGTTATAGCATTAAAGGTCAATGTGCGTGTCCTATCTGTGAAGAAAACACAGATTGGACGCGGTTAGAATTTGGTCAGAAGAATGTCTTTCTTGGTCATCGTAGATTCTTAAATTCTAATCATCACTATCGTGGGTGGAGAAAAGCATTCAATGGAAATTCAGAACAACGTAAAGCTCTACCTACATTGACTGGCGAACAAATTTTTGAAAAGGTGAAAGATGTGAGTACTAAGTTTGGCAAGCCTTTTGCTCATACGCTTGTCACGCGTGGGTGAAAGAAGAGGTCAATTTTGTTTGAGTTGCCGTATTGGAAGTCGTTGTATGTAAGACATTTTCTTGATGTTATGCATATTGAAAAAAATGTATTTGAAAGTGTTATTGGTACGTTACTCAATATACAAGGAAAGTCTAAGGATGACCTTAAAGCAAGAAAGGACTTGGTAGCAATGGGAATAAGAAATGAATTAGGACCCTTGAAAAAAGGAAATCGCACATATCTACCACCTGCTGCTTATACTTTATCTAGAAAGGAGAAAAAGATATTGTGTAAGTTTCTGAGTGAAGTTAAAGTTCCAGAAGGATACTCTTTAAATATTAGAAGACTTGTTTCTATGAAAGACCTCAAGTTAAAGAGTTTAAAGACACATGATTGCCATGTTATAATAGAACATTTTCTACCAATAGGTATACGTTCTATTTTTCCAGAAAAAGTGAGAGGCGCAATGACTAAATTGTGTTTTTTCTTTAGGTCAATTTGTAGTAAGGTGATAGATCCTGCGATCTTACCAACATTGCAAAGAGAAATAGTTATTACTTTGTGCGAGCTTGAAATGTATTTTCCTCCATCATTTTTTGACATAATGGTACATCTAGTTGTTCATCTTGTGAAAGAGACACAACTGTGTGGACCTGCCTATATGAGATGGATGTACCCTGTGAACGTTATATGAAAATATTGAAAGGGTATGTGAAAAACCAAAGTCGACCAGAGGGATGTATTGTTGAACGATACATTGCTGAAGAAGCTATTGAGTTTTGTACTGAATATTTGTCCAACGTTCAATTCATTGGCCTCCCAAAATCTCATGTTGTTGAAAAAATAGTAGGTAAACAGTTAATTGGAAATAAAGTTGTGACAATTTCAAGGGATGAACGGGAGCAAGTGCATTTGTATGTTCTGCACAATGACATTGAGGTTGAGTCGTATGTTGAAATGCACAAGGACGTTCTCCGAGGTTTAAATTTGAATAGAAATGAAAATTAGATAGTACGTGAGCACAATCGAAGTTTTATAACATGGTTCAAGGAGCATATTTTTTCAAAGTTTTATTCTGATCCCGCTTCAATAATAGAAAGGTTGAGATGTTTAGCATATGGTCCAAGTTTGCATGTGTTTTCTTATAGCGCATACACAATTAATGGATACACATTTTATACCAAGGAACAAGATGATAAAAGTACAATGCAAAATAGTGGTGTCACCGTGCTTGCCGAAGCAATGCATATTTCCTCGTATTATGGGGTTATCGAGCGCATTTGGGTGTTTGATTATGAGAAGTTTCAGATTCCTATCTTTGGATGCAAGTGGGTTGAAAATAATAGTGGCATACGAATGGATAAATCAGGTTTTTTGAAAGTGGATCTTAATAAGGTGGGGTACAAAGATGAGCCTTTTATTCTAGCCACGCAATCTAAACAAGTGTTCTATGTCACTGATCCGACAAGTACAAAATGGTCTATAGTTCTTTTTTCCAACAAAGTAATCGATGATAACATTGGAGAAAAGGGGGATGTTGATGTTGAGAATGAATCTTATATTATAGATGATCCAGATGAGAATATTAGAGCGGACGAATCATATATTAGAAATGATCATAACGAGGGAATTTGGATCAATCCATCTGTTCGTGTTGTTAAGAGACAAGTAAACCCTGTTAAAACGAAAAAAAGAAAGAGATGTTAAAGGTACTTGTAACATATTATTTCTTATTTATATCATGCAATAAAATAACATATTATTTCTTATTTATACCATGTTTTTCTTATTTATACATTTCTTATGTATATATTTCTTATTTACATATTTGCATGTCATTCATTTGATACTTTGGTTTTTCTGAATTACAGGTATATATATTATGGCCATCAATGAGGAAACATCACATGATGGAAAACAAACAACAAAAGACGTGGAAGGCGATATTAAAATAGGAATAACGATTATGAAAAAAATCATTTATGCGAGAGATAAAGGAGTAAAGTATGATGTCCATTGGAATGAAAGAGATCAGTTAGTTGAGCCTAACGGTGCGTTGCTAACAAGTTACATCAGAGCACTTGTACATTCGCAAGTTCCGATTACTTGCGATAATTGGAGAATTCTTTCATTACAACCGGCTAAAGACAAAATTTGGAGCGAGATTGAGGTATGATATTTGATTATTTTTAATTATGTTGACAGTTACGTCTTTACATTAATTATACTAACATGTTATATGTATGTGTATTTGTTTGCAGAGATCATTTAATATTGATAATCGTAGGAGAAAATATTGTATTCAATTGGCCGGAAAACGCTTGAGGGGATTTAGAGTGTTTTTAACAAACAAGTTTCTTAAAGATTTTGATGGAAACTTTGTTGACTTGGAGCATCCAATGAAGTACGCGGATTTGATTTCGGATGAAGAATGGGAGACATTTGTTGCAAAACGAAGAACAAAAGAATTTGAAGTAAGTACAACTTATCATGAACTATGTATAGTATATATACTTCTTCCACAAGAGTTCTGATAAACTTGTTTTTTCAGGTTGTTAGTGGCGTAAATCGTCAACGGGCATCAAAACCCGCATATCCATACAAAAAGGGGCGTTTGGGATATGCACGCTTAGAACAAAAAATAGTAAGTACATATAAATGCTTTAATATGATATATTTACAAAAAATAGTAAGTATATATAATAGGATATAATGCTTTATTATCCGTATTAATGTGTAGTTGGAAGAGGAGAAAAGTGATGCGACATCTCTTCCGGACCATGTTGTATGGAAGGTTGCCCGTGTGAGAAGAGATGGAGTCGTTCAGGAAGAAGTTCAACAAGTATTTGAACAATGTGTAAGTACAACGTTATCTTTGTTAGTAACTGATCAAAAGTGTATAATATATTTATATATGCTTTTATCTATATTTCAAGAGACTCTATCCCAGACTATAACTCCCGCTGAGGATGATGATTGCAAGAGCTTACTGAGTCGGGTGTTGAATATTCCTGAGTATTCTGGGTGTGTGAGGGGTAAGGGATTTGGTGTCACTCCATCCAAACTGTATAAGCAGCCAAAGAAAAAAAATCCAACCAATAAAGAAGTGATGGATACTTTGGAGGAATTGAAAGCTCAGATTCGTGAATTACAGAAGGACAAGGAGAGATACATGTCGGAAAGGCGCTCTCCAGAGGGTAAAGCTACTAGTGACAAAGATAGTATCGGTTGTTCGTAGAAGCTTCTAGAGGTAATTGTATATATTACATTGAAATTAATTTAGCGCAGTTTACTTAATTGACACATTAACTGATCATTATTTGTTTAGGGCATTTCACCTTGCCGGCTATATTTATCGTCACCGACTCATCAAATGGTTGGCAAGGGAAAGGTGCATAACACTCTGGGAGACTTACTTCACCACAAACCGCTCCCTTCTGGATTTTTGAAAGTATCTATTGATATTGTGCTAGAGGGGGGTGCATTGTTGCCTATACCAGATGTTGTTTCAGACGCAACAGTGGTGGGAGACGCAATAGGAGCGTATGTGACATGACTGACAAATCTCATTTTCATAGATGATGAGGTAGGTTGAACCTTTTAATATTCAAATGTTTTATGATCCATACATGAAAGTTATTCTTACATTTACATTTTCTTATTTACATGATGATCTTAGACTCCTACAAAATCCAAATCAAAATATGATAGAATTATTGTGCGGGATACCGATTCAGCTGCATCAAAGAAACAGGTACTACTACAGTTACATGATTATCTTATTATACATTAATTACTGAACTTATATATGACTTTTAGGTTCATGATCAGCAGTCGGAACAAGTCAGCAAGGGTAAGATGCCTGAAACTTCCAAGGTTCCCAGAAAAGCATTTGTTCCTCGATTTAGGATGTGCCTTGAAACATATGTGGGAACAACAGATGTGCCTGAGGGTGGCATCCGTCAAATACATATGGAGGAAGGTATTTTCGGTTTTGAATATCCCGAAATAATTGCTAAGGAGGATTTTGACCAGGTTTTCAAACATTCTGAATTGGGCGTCGGTGTTATGCATTCCTACATTAGGTACTTTGATCCATTTTAATTAAATAATTGAACATTTTAAAATTTGCTCGTTTAACTGAATATTCTAATGTTGATTATGTTTTTTTAGGCTCTTGTATGACAAGTTGTTGGTCCCGAATGATTTGACTTCAGTATTCGCATTCTTATCTACTAGCTGTGTCAACTCACGGACAATAGACCAGACACCAGATGCAATCAAAGAGTACACAGTGCAGAGATTTATGGGCGTGACTACGGAGAAGTTGTTCTTGTTGCCATATAATACTGGCCATGGGTTAGGTTTTATTCTAAATTCATTTATTATAATTGTTCGATTTTTTTCTTTCTATATAACATTTCCGTCTAAACTATTTTCTTATTTTATAGTGGACACTGGTTGTTGGTCGCGATTAATCTGAGGAAAGAAATAGTGTATTATATAGATTCATTGGATGGCGATGCAACAAAATATGAAAATCTGAGGAACATGGTTGATACGTAAGTGATGAGATATACTGTTCTGAATAATTATATATCTTTATTTATTATGTGACATTGTTCTAAATATGCGTTTATATTATGTTTGAGTTATACAAATATTCAGAGCACAAAGAGATGCAACGGTGCCAAAAAGCAAGGCTAACAACATCAACTAGATCAGAGTGGAGGTATATTTTCCCATGTTTGACTGTTATAGTGGTTCTACTTGATAAAACTATTTAAACTATATATCCTGATAAGTGTTCGTTTGTTTTTTCCATTTACAGTGTCCTCGTCAACGCAATGGGATTGACTGCGAATATTTTGTATTGCGCTTTATGAAGGAAATTATTCTTTCTGGTCAAATAGAGGTTCCAATCATGGTATGGATCAATTCATAAGTTATATGATTCATTTTGATAATCATTCGATACTTCATCTGAGTAATTAGTTTTAAAATTAAATCTTGCATATTCTGTTATATTATGTAGTATTTTGATGAATTCAAGTGCGCTACTTACTCGAAAGAAAGATTGGAAGAAATTAAAGAGGAATGGTGTCAATTTATTCTTGAGTTGAGAATTGTATAAAGTTATCGGATTGGAAAAATTGTAATTATATGTAAATTGACTGTAACTGTATTTGTGATGTTGTAATTCTGAGGATCGGATTTTGTTGTAACATATTTAAGCAGGTTTATGTGTATTAAAATGATTATGGGCAAAGTGATGAGTTACAATGTATACTTAAAGGCCAAAGTTTTGAATTGTATATATAAGGCCAAAGTGTTGAAATAAAGGCCTGAATTATAAGCATGTTTGTCTAATATAAGCAGGTTGTTGGTAAATATACAAAACAACGTGATTATTTAAAATAAAAAAAATTTAAAATCTGGGACATTAGACAGCGCTTTTACAAAAAAGTGCTGCTAAAGGTTACAAACATAGCGCTACAAAAGCGCTGCTATAGGTTGGGAGGGGGGGGGGGGGGTCTAAGACAGCGCTTCTAAAAAGCGCTGCTAAAGGGGAGGGGGCTATGACAGCGCTTTGTAAAAGCGCTGCTAAAGATGGGGTCTAAGACAGCGCTTTGTGAAAACGCTGCTAAAGGGGGGGAGGGTTGGGGGGAATATGCAGCGCTTATAAAAGCGCTGCTAAAGGGCTAAGAAAGCGCTGCTAAAAGAGTTACTGAAGGGAGCCTTTAGCAGCGCTTTTCCAATAAAAAAAGCGCTGCATTTACCTTTAGCAGCGCCACTTTTGGCAGCCCTTTTAAGCGCTGCTAAAGGTCTTTTTTGGCATAGTGACACTTACACACACACAAAAAAACAATTTATTTTAATTGAAAGTTAAAAAAAATAAATTCAAAATTGTGGGACTAAAATTTTGTTATGCAATCAATCTCAACTATTGTAGTTTTAGTAAAATTGATAAAACCATTATACAATATAGAGAATAAAAAACATAAATTTACAAAGTATGTGTTGCAAAAACTATCCATGTTGTTCTTTCTACTACCAAAAATTTTTATAACAGAATTAGCAACACAATTTCTTTAAAAGAACATGAAATGTTTCAAAATAAAAAATATGTTTAGTCACACTAAAAGCAAAAAAGAAAATACAAAGAAAATAGAGAACATAAAAGATCAGTCCCTCTTGGAAATATTCACCTCCCAACTATACTCGAAACTGAATCAAAATTAATGTATGAAAAGAGCATTATTGCAGACCCAACAAACATCTCATTCACTCCATAAAAAAAATACCAAATTTGTAATTTGACAGTCCAGTAGCAGTATCTATCAAAATAAAATATCAAAAGCATATGACTTTATATCTCATGAAAGATATTATATATTTATGGGTATTCACAATCACAAATAACACATACAAATTTTCTTACATGTTACCATGTAGCCACAACTTCACATAAATTTAAATCAAAAGATAGAGCTTCAAGCTCACCAATGAGAGTCCGCTTTCATCCATAGATTAAACCCGAAGAACCTCGAAAACAAAAAAAAAAAGAAGTTAACAATCAAATGGATTTTTTTTTTATATCACAAATCTAAAAAAACATCACTGTTATTTTTCACAGATCTAAAAAAATCAATGATTTAACAGATCTGAAACATCACTAAATTAAAATTTGAAGTAAAAATAAAATCAAAAATCGTGTATGAATGAAAGATTGAAGATGTTCAAAATGATTCAGAAACTTTAACAAAAGAAAACTGAAGTTTGAATATTAAAAGAAACAGGGTAGACTCAATATTGTTACTGAAAAACATAGAAAAATGAAGACATTAGGGTGAGGAGAGAAAATGGAGATGTCAACAACTCTATTAAAACCAAAATGAAAACAGAGTTGAAGGTGAAAAAAGAAAGAGAAATAGTGGAGATGGTTACAAAACAATTGGAAGAAATAAAAGAGAAAGGGTGTGAAGTAATGAAAGATAAAGGGTGATGATGGTTCAGAGAATAGAAGTGACATATGCTTTATTATGGTTGTTCAGAGAGAAGCAGAACAAAAGGCTTGGGAGTTGTTCCAAAAAAGAAAAGTCTTGTTACAACAAAAGCAAATTGTCTTTATGTTTGCAACTGTTCCGCAACTATTTCCTACTATTCATTTGCTATTTGGCACAAAAGTGATTTATTTAGTGCAAAAGGTGTAATTATGATGCAATCAAACCATAATCCAGTTGGTTTTAGTTAGAAATAGACACAATTTGCCATTAAATGTGTGACTTGGCAGCATTAGAACAAAGGTTAAAATGGGATTTTCCAGAACACGTGAAGTTCTTATATTATAGATTAGTTGGAATTAAACAACAGAATTAATAGAAAAACTCATTTTCTATAGTGTACTTAGACAATTTCAATCTAATTGAATGTAATTATTCTAATTGGTGATAAAAGGTATTATTCAAGGTAATCATAATCTCATTTGTCTCTTATGTTTTGATGCAGATAAAAGTGTTTTTTATCTGTTTATTTCTTGTATGGTGGTTGTCTCGATTTGGTCGAGAGTGAATTCTTGGCTCGACATTGATTTCTTCACGGAGCAGAATTTCATGACCAACCGCCTTATCTTTTTTAACAACTTAATTATGTGTAACTTCAAAGAAGATTTTTAGAGTTTCTTATTTGTTGGGTCATGTGGACCTCCAAGAATTCTATTTTTTTAATGATAGAATTTTATGGTAGATGGATATCATGGGACAGATAAAATCTCTCGTCGAGGACTAGTTTATAGCCAAGGATAATGGTCTAGTACAAGTGACTCGGTGAATTTGGCAAAGTAATCCTTCATACTTCTTAATTGGGTATTTTTGCTTCTTTTTCTTTTTTGTTCCTCGTAAGATTATGACCCTTATAACTTTGGGGTTGAGTACCTTTTGTACTCATTACTATATTTTTTCTTTGTTTATAAAAATAAGTTATTATGAGATGTCTTTATATTCGTGCATCAAATGTTACGATTAACTTTTTATTTTTAAGTGTTTTTTCAAATTTTTTTTTTACAAAGTTGTTATTAATTTCAATGAATCGACCATAACATGTTTGCCGTAACTCTTGGAGATACTTATTAGATGGAATTATTTACTAATAAAGGAGATTGATGCAAAATCTAGGTTAATTTTATAATTCTTTTTTCTTTGATAATAGCACACATTAATTATGAATGTTGTTATTTTTTTAAAACAAATCATAATTCAATGTTATCTAATACAATTGATATATAGGCCCTACTGACATGGCTTAAAATTTCAAATGTAAAATTATCACTATCAGATAACCAACAACTAGCTTTGATGATGTTGTGAATCAGATACCTTTAAACAAAGTATAAATGGTTTCTTAGCAAGAAACGCACAAGGGTTAGGGTTAATAAAGAAGAAACAACAAGGATTGGTTATTAAACTGCTATTCTTTCCTTTCTCTTAGAACAAGATTACAAGTATACAAGAATAACAAAATAACCTCTCTCTCTCTCTTGAAATTAGGATTTTATCTTCCTATTTTTCCTTATGTCAAGATTGAGAAACTAGTATCCTATTTATAAGAAAAATAACACACTAACCTAATGGGCTTTTTAACAATTACCCGTTACATGCCAACTTAGGGTACAAGCTAACTTATACAATTGGGCTTACAAGCAAGACCCAATTCAACATGCTAACAACCCTAGCAATATTGACTAATGCATGTTAGAACAGACTTCGACTACAACACGCATTACTCACGAACAGACTTCGACCATACTAGAGTTCGATCCAACATCTCACAAATCTCCACCTTGGATATAACTCTATAACATCAAGAAACTAGCTTTTTTCATGCAGCTTTATTAACTACGTACAGTGGAAAAACTTGCAACTGGGCAACGTCTTGGTGATCATATCAGCAACATTATGATCTGTCGAAACCTTCAGCACTTGGACTTCTCCACGCTCGATTACCCCTCTGATGAAATGCAGCCTCACATCAATGTGCTTGGTTCGCTCATGATAGGCTGAATTCTTCGACAGGTGTATTGCACTTTGACTATCACATTTAACAGTGATAACTCAACCTTGAAGTTTTAGCTCCTTTGCAAAACCTTCAAGCTACAATGCTTCCTTCACAGCTTCAGTTAGGGAAATATACTCCGCTTCAGTGGTTGATAAGGCAACGACCTTCTGAAGTGTTGCTTTCCAACTGATTGATGTCCCAAACATAGTGAACACATATCCAGAGATAGATTTTCTGGAATCCATACAACCTTCATAATCAGAATCGACATATCCTTTGATTGCTGCTTTACTATCTCCACCCAAGGCTCCACCATAAATTAGGACTCTATTCAGAGATCCATTTATGTACCTTAAAATCCACTTTAATGCTTGCCAATGAGCCTTTTCAGGATTCGTCATGTACCTGCTTACAAGACTTACTGCATATGCTATATCGGGTCTAGTACAGATCGTAGCATACATCAAAGAACCTACTATGTTAGCATATGGAATGCTATTCATATAAGTCCTTTCAACATCAGTGTTGGGACACTGATCTATACTCAACTTAAATTGAGGGTTTGTCGGAGTCACAACAGGCTTTGAATTCGACATACCAAACTTTTCGAGAATCTTCTGTAGGTATGCCTTTTGAGATAAACATAATTTCGACTGCTGTCTATCTCTCTGGATGTCAATCCCAAGAATCCTGGACGCAGCTCCCAGATCCTTCATGTCGAACTCTTTATTGAGTTAAGCCTTTACCCTCGTTATCTCTCCGACATTGTTGCTTGCTATTAGAATATCATCCATATAGAGCAACAAAATAACAAATGAATTACCCAGTCGAAATCTGAAGTAAACACAGTGGTCAGACTGGCTTCTGATGAAACTTATGTGTGCCATGAACTTGTCGAATCTCCTATTCCACTATCGAGGAGATTGTTTCAGTCCATATAAATATCTATTTAGTTTGCACACATAATCTTCCTTCCCCCTTTCGACATACCCTTCAGGTTGCCTCATCAGGATTGTTTCATCTAGATTACCATACAAGAACGCAGTCTTCACATCCATCTGCTCCAGCTCAAGGTCGAACTGGGCCACCATGGCAAGCAACATTCGAATGGATTTGTGCTTCACAACAGGAGAGAACACATCATTGAAGTCGATACCTTCTTTCTGAGTGAACCCCCTAGCAACCAATCTTGCCTTGTATCTCTTCGACGTCACTCCTTCAATTCCTTCCTTAACTTTGAAAATCCATTTACAACTGACTAACCTGGCTCCAGCTGGTTTCTTGATCAGTTCCCAAGTGTTGTTATCATCAAGAGATTTCATCTCATCATCCATGGCCTTCAGCCATTCAATCTTCTTTCGACTCCTTATAACTTCCTTATAGTCTCTAGGTTCTTCATCTAGAACCTCACTAGCAGAGATTAAGGCATAAGCTATAAGATCTGCATACCCAAGTCTCTGAGGTGGCTTGATGACTCTCCTCAACCTGTCTCTTGCTAGCTGGTATTCATTATCAGTCTCCTCATCTTCGACAACATCTTCTGCGTCTTCTTCGACTTCATCTGGGGTAAGTAATTCAACATCAACATGCTCCACCTCAACAGGAATCTCTCCATGTTCTAGCTCTTCGTCAGCATCATCATTTTTCTTGAAAGCCATCTTTGCTTCATTGAAAACTACATCTCGACTGGTGATACACCTCCTGTGACCTGGCTCTAGGCACCATAGCCTATAAGCTTTGACTCCTTCAGGGTATCCCATGAACATGCATTTCAGAGCTCTAAGTTCGACCTTGTCTTGCCTAATAAGAGCATAGGCCACACAGCCAAATACTCTCAGTTTGTCGAGACTAGGTGGATGTCCCGATCAAACTTCTTTAGGTGTCTTCATTCCCAAGGCAGTCGAGGGACATTTATTTATCAGGTAAGCTGCTGTCGAAACACCTTCCGCCCAAAACACCTTCTTCAATCCAGCACTAACTAACATGCATCTAACCCTTTCAAGGATTGTTCGATAGAATCTCTCAGCTAAGACATTTTGTTGAGGAGTACCTGTTACAGTCTTATGCCTTGCAATCCTAGACTCAACACAGTAACTGTTGAACGCTTCGTTGCAGAATTCAAGGCCATTGTCGGTTCTCAACCTCTTAACCTTTCTGCCAGTTTGAGTTTCGACCAAAATCTTCCAACTTTTGAAATTCTCAAACGTTTCATCCTTCATCTTCTGAATGAATACCCATAGCTTTCTGGAATAGTCATCAACAATGGATAGAAAATACCTTGCACCTGAGTGTGAGAGATTCCTTGCAGGCCCCCAAAGATCGGCATGAATGTAATCCAGGGATCCATGTGTTCTTTGCTTGCCTTTGTTAAACTTCACCCTACAGGATTTACCAAATACACAAGATTCACAAAATTCTAACTTTTCGACTTTGTCACCTCTTAGCAGGTTCTGCTTCCCCAATTCGACCAAGCCTCTCTCGCTAACATGACCCAATCTCATGTGCCATAATTCTGTCTTCGACATAGATTTCGTGGATGCAACATTTGTCGAACCACTTACAACCTCAGCCTCAAGGGTATACAAGCCTTGTTTCTTCATGCCTCTCAAGACTTCCTTCGACCCCTTCATGACTCTTAGGATACTTTTCTCTCCTTGAAAAATGTATCCTTTCCTGTCGAATTCACCAAGCGAAATCAAATTTCTCTTCAAGTCAGGTACGTACCTGACTTCAGTCAATAACCTTATTAACTCATCATGGAGCTTGAATCTCACAGATCCAATACATGCAATTTTCCAAGGTTTGTTGTTTCCCAGCAGCACAGATCCACCATCTTGATCACATAGCTCCTCGAACAAATCTTTGTTTGGAGTCATGTGCCAAGTGCAACCTGAATCCATAATCCACTCTTTCCTCGAGTCGCCACTTGAAACCACAAGAACATCAGATGAGTCGAAGTCATCTTGAACAATGGCTGCATTGCCATTACCTCCATGATCTTTCAGGCGTTCAGGGCACACCTTTCTTATGTGACCCTCCTTCTTACAGTGATAACATCGAACACTAGATGTTTCGCCACTATAAGACTTCTGTTGACTTTTACCTTTCTTCTTGTCGAACTTACCATCCTTTCGTAAGAATTTTCCCTTAACGGTCAAACCTTCGCCCACCGTCGAAGGTTTATGCTCTTTTCGTTCGTTCAAGTCCTTAGAATACAAGGCTGATTGAACTTCTTCAAAGGTCAGGGACTCCCTTCCATACAAGAGAGTTTCTTTGAAGTGAGCATGTGTTCTGGGCAAAGCACACAACAACAACAGTGCTTGATTTTCATCATCGATCTTCACATCAATATTTTCAAGATCAAGAATCAGCTTGTTGAACATATCCAACTGCTCAGCCAACACTTTGTCTTCATTCATTTTGAATGAATATAAAGCTTGCTTCAGGTAGAGTCGATTCACCAGAGATTTGGTTATGTACAAACTTTCAAGTTTCACTCATAATCCCGATGATGTAGTCTCCTTTGATACTTGTCGAAGAACCTTATCACCAAGGCTCAACAATATTGCGATGTGGGCTTTCTCGATCATGCCCGTTTTTTCTTTTGCCGTTAACGCAACGACCATGGCTGCCTCGCCCTTCAACACTTCCAAACAATCCTGCTGAACCAATAGGGCTTTCATCTTCAAGCGCCACAGACCGAAGTCGTTCACTCCGGTGAACTTTTCAATCTCATACTTTATTGAAGGCATCTTCTCCACGCTCACCGCACTAATTTGTTGTGAATCAGATACCTTTAAACAAAGTATAAACGGTTTCTTAGCAAGAAACACACAAGGGTTAGGGTTAATAAAGAAGAAAACAACAAGGATTGGTTATTAAACTGCTATTCTTTCCTTTCTCTTAGAACAAGATTACAAGTATACAAGAATAACAAAATAACCTCTCTCTCTTGAAATTAAGATTTTATCTTCTTATTTTTTCTTATGTCAAGATTGAGAAACTAGTATCCTATTTATAAGAAAAATAGCACACTAACCTAATGGGCTTTTTAACAATTACTCATTACAAGCCAATTTAGGGTACAAGCTAACTTAAACAATTGGGGTTACAAGCAAGGCCCAATTCAACATGCTAACAACCCTAGCAATATTGACTAATGTATGTTAGAACAGACTTCGACTACAACACACATTACTCGCGAACAGACTTCGACCATACTAGAGTTCGATCCAACATCTCACAGATGAAAATTGAAAAGCAATTGCAAAAAAAAAATAGAAGAAATTTGAAAGAATTTAAGCCAATATCATATCCAAATTATTATGTCCTTAACTTTCTTGAAAATAAATGAATTTATGATTAAAGTCAATAACAATCCTTCAGCTTAAAATGAATTATACCAGGATTTGTTTCAATCATTAACAAGTATTATAATTAATACCTATCAATTAATAAATACTATTAAAACCTACATAATTTAGATGTTGCTGCTAGGCAGGATTTATGCTTGCTTCTAAGTAGCATTTTTGTTTGTACTTGGTCATCTATCATGTAATTATCAATATATCTTGATAGTTGGTTAGATGAACAATTTAACAATTTTGGAGAAATTATGCAAGTTGTTACAGAACAAAAATTATAATTTTTTATATATGGCTATGGTGGTACTTGTAAAACTTTTATGTGGAACACACTTTTTACTACTTTGCATTCTAAACATGATATTATGTTAAATGTAGTATCAATTAGAATTGCAAATTTATTGTTACCAGGAGGAAGAACAACACATTCTAAATTCAAGAATCCAGTTCCTTGTTCAGAATCATCTATTTGTAACATTGAAAAAAATGCATACCTTGCTAGACTTTTGCAACTACCCAAGCTCGTTATATGGAATAAGCCTCTTACAAAAAACCTATTTTATTTTGAAGCACTTGATAAGTCTTTGAAGGATATCAAGAGTGATGACACAGTTGCATGTAAGCAAATTTTTGGAGGAAAAATTGTGGTATTTGGTGGTAATTTTAGACATATTCTACTTGTTATGCCAAGAGGTACCATGTTTGATATAGTGCATGTGATAATAAATGCTTCATATTTTTGGGATCATTGCAAGGTTATTACTCTAAACAAAAATATGTGGTTACGAAATAGATCAAATTTAACCAATTTGGATGGAATTCGTCTATTATCCGAATGGATTTTACAAGTTGATGATGGAATGATCTCTGAACCAAATGATTGATATGTTTAAATTAGTATTCTTGAAGAGTTACTAATAACATATTTTGTAGACCCAATTGAGGTTATTGTTTTAAGTACTTATCCAAATCTCCTACAAAACTACACAAATCTTAGTTTTCTACAAAGTAAGGATATTTTAGCATCAACAACTAAGATAGTGGATGATATCAATGACTACATCAAAAATCTTCTTCCAAATAATTATTAAAATTCTGGTAGCAGATCCCAGATGTCTCAAGAGATGTCGAGACATTGATCTCTGCTAAAACTGAACAATGACAGAACACGAGCATTCCGATTTCTTTAAATTATAACAGTGTCATGACAGATTTTGTAACATTTTCATACAGACAAAACAATTTATCCAACCATTTAAATTGTGCAGAATTTTAAATGCAAAAAGATAAATAACACAATGAATTGTTAACCCAGTTCGGTGCAACATCACCTACATCTGAGGGCTACCAAGTCAGGAAGGAAATCCACTATTAGTAGATCAATTCAGAGCTAAACTCTCCCATTTACAACCCCTCACTTAATCCCTACCCAGTGCAACTTCTACATAGAAACTCCTAGATATGAGAAATCATTATCTCACTCCCAATCACCACATTGATAAATAAACACTCCCAGTCTCAGGAAATTCCACAAGAAACTAAAATATAGATGTACCCTCTTTCAATACAAGGTCAACACTTTTAACCATGAACAATACTTGGTTTTGCTTAAAAGCTTCAACTAAGAACAATACTCAACTCTTGCTTTAAAGCTTCGAGTGAGAATAATATACAACCTAAATATGTCTACCATGGTGCATCAAAAGATACAAAGGATGACTTACAAAGTCACACACAAGAGACTCTTAAAACCCTAAACCCTTATGTTGCACCCACGGTTTTCTTGTTGTGAATGTTTGCCTCCTTTAGGTATAGCAAGTCCTTATTTATAGACTCTTGCAGTATGGGCTTGGAATCTTCAATTAGGTTCAATCTTCATGTTGTAAATCTTCTGCAGAATCTTCTCTACAAAAATAGGAACAAATCTTTTATAGTTTCCTAAAAAATCTCAAAGGTCCTTTTTTATGAAATCCAATTAAATTTGCACTTTGTCTTCCTTGACTTGCGCATAATGACGAGGTATATCTAAAAGGATCTCATTAAATCAAATCAAATCAGTCAAGAGATATAAAACAACAACGCCTGCTGTACCAGACCAAGATGTCATGACATCTGTCTAAAACACATTACAGTAGTACTGTCATGACAGTTGATGAAGTTGTTATAACATCTTGCTCAACATCAGTATAGAACCATGTTTTACCAAAATTTAGCCAATCATAAAACCATGGAACTAACAATATCCCCCTTTAGCAAATTTTGGCTAAAACACCCAAAGCATGATAAACTTGGAGATATAAACTGCAAGCATAAAGAAATGTCAGTGATAACATGTCCATTACTCCCCCTGTTTTATGCAATCATTTCTCCCCTTTAACAGTTGCATTCAACAAGCAACAACAAAACACTACTCTTTCCTTTGTAGTAGAAAAGTCCTATCAGAATATTGATCATCACGTCATAACATCAGGACAACAGATAACACTAACATTTTACTCCCCCTTTTTAGCCAAAAATTGACAAAAATTGGAGTAAATGTACATATATAGTAATTGCAGATATAACAGTGGAAGCACACAAAACTCAGATGCACATTAGAGTCAAACACAAAAACTGAAGCAAAATTATCATGTTTCAAAGCAAGACTCAGCTGATAAACTGCACATGGTGTCAGGATATCCAGTTTGGCATCTCATAATCAATAGTATAACCCTTTTTTGAGGCACACAAAACTTCTGCAGAGAAAAATAAATTCTCCTAGACAATATTCAATCTTGTTTCTCAGGACTCTCCACAATGTCAAGATATCTAGAATGATATCACAACCTCACATGAAATGCATAAACATCTTCATGCTCACAAGAGAGACAGTACCAGTATCACACCCCTTGTACCATAACCAATAGACTCTTAGATTGAGATTAAATAACACCATTGATCACTCTCCCCCTGAACACACCCATACACTGTACAAATTCATCTTGAATCTTACAGTCATAAACAACCTTGTTCTTTGAGAATAAATCCAATCAAGCCTGGAATGTTCACATTCCCGAAAGAGACATACACATTATTTTAACCCCTTGGTAATCAAGATGTCATCCACACATGGAAGTCATCAAACCCCTTGACCAAATAAAGAAGAAAAATTCCTCAACTTGCCTCCTTCTCAAGATTCAGTCTGATACACTCTCTTCTAGAGACACTTCCAGCAGAACCAACCATTTACACATAGATAATCAAACTCCACAAAGTCTTGATCATACTTCATAATGAATAGATAATTTACTTCTAATCCAACTGGTAAAAACCAAAAATTTCCTTTCTAAAGAGATAGACAGCTAAATTAATTTTTCAAACACAAGTTAAAACATCATCCTCATCTGATTTGGTTCCGGAGTCAACATCCACAGGAATATCTCTTTGCATGGTAATCCATACACTTCCTTTTGCAATGACCATAAGAGGATCCCAAAGGCTCATAGCTCCAGCAGCTCATAGATCATCATAGGAGGCATAATACCACAGAGAGAAATAAACTCTCTCAAGCCTTAGGAAACTTCATCACAGAAGCACAATATTCATACATCTTGTCTGACATTACAAAGTCAGCACCCATCCTTAAGCATCCACGTAGGAGATTCCTTCTGACAGATACTAATATGACTGACAATAAGCACGAGGTATAGATTAAGCAACAAGGACAAACTTCTCTGTGAGGTCTGCTTCTCCTTTGCCCTTCAATCTTCTATCATCCACTTTGCATAATACACCACAAGCTAAAGTGCATTAGCACTATCAAGCCACAGGCTTGAGTAGGTAGTTCCTTAAAGCACACTCAAAAGACACTTTCCTCCAGAGTAACCATATATAATACCTTTCACAAGTTCCTTGATCATGTGGGAACAACTGAACTGGAGCTTCCAGTCTAAACACTCTCTTACCCCATACAAAACCCTGGAACACTCATGTCAAACATCTTAGATTAGACTCCAAGAAGATATGAAAATACCAAGAAATCAACAACTACCTTGAGCTATTGACTATTACATGATACAAAAGGATGAGGTAGACTTAGGAACCAATCATATAGATGGAGAGCATCCACTCATAAGACGACCAACTTATACAAGATGATACAACTCCACTGCATATAAAAGACTTCAGTATCAACATCCAGATGTTCAGTCCAATGTCAGGACATTTGATTTACATCATTGACTTGATTATCCAACTGATGAATCATACATGCCTGAAACAGTCTTGAAGCTCAGACCCTTATACTTCCAGATACTTTCCACCTTGAATGGCCTTTCCATAATAACAAAACAAGAGTTCCATGTTCTCATAGACTTGATCATGAAATCAAGTTTTAGTAAACAACCTTCATCCTGAACGTAAGAAAGAAAAGCAACAACCAGTCCTTTGTAAGATGAACAAAGACCATGATGTCAGTTTGCTACAAGCACGGTCCTCCAAGAAAATGATCCAGATACGATCAGAGTCCCTACCAGACTCAAACCAAGAGAAGATGTAGTCATGACTATCAACAAGATCACTCAAAATAGTCTTCAAGATGTCAAAGTGAAAGTCCCATACATGTTTCCTTGACATCCATGTGCATATACACTTGTTGAGATGTCTCCACGGGCCTTCAATATAAAATACGCTACAAGATCCTTCAAAGGGGTACCATAAGTCTTGCTCCAGATCAGAAATAAATTAACCTAAAGAAAACTCACTAAAGCAAATGGTGTCTTGATCTTCATCTTCACCAGCATACATATATAAGACAAAACTCTTGGATAGAGGCTTCCTAGGTAACATACCAGAAGACTCTTCAAGACCAATCTAAAGAAGATTACCAACACACAATTGCTTATCCTCTAGAACATATGTTGCATCTCTCATTTGTCCGAGAAGTTCACTCTTTGGAACAACAAGATTCTGCACACACTCTTCAGAAGTGATGTTTCAACATCTAGTTGAACATCAGGTCCTTTTCTCATGAACAAGACATTGGATCTTGAGTTCTTGCACTGTCTGAAGCTGCACCTTTAGTTGTGTGATCATCTTTGTTGAACACCGAGAAAAAAGGATAACCAATTAAATACTTGCTAAGGCAACAAATAGCAATTGATTTTAAATCCAATTCTGGATTCTTTAGATATGCATCCCTCCTTACATTAGCTACAAGACCATAAATAACCAGCACAACCTAGAAAGATATCTTCAAGGCACAAAACTTCCTTAGAAGAGATCTGATAAGAGATCCTCAAGCAGGGACATTCTCCTATAGGGTTGGTAGCAAAAATAAATTGCTTATGGCTCTCCTCCATGGTATGGCAATCTCATGTCTTACTTCAAGAATCCTTGAAGCATCCACTTGACCATCTATACTTTTGACAAACACATTTAAAACTGCCTTTATGAGTGGACTTGAGAGACAACTCAAGTATCTTTGAAAAATCATGACATAAAGTGTTTATCAAATCCAATGAATACACAAGACCTCAAATTAACCTCTTTCCTTCTAATTTTCTTCATGTTACCTGATTGGAACTATCTCCCAAGCAACATAGAAAAATCCTTCAGAGGACTCCATGTCACAGTGCTTTCTCCTATCTATAGGTGCCAAGAACAACTATAGAAACTAACACCATCTTCAACATGCACCAGGTAAGATGTCAGAACATCTTATAAGGCACCATGCATAACAATAGCATCATTATCAACAACAACTGTAGAATCTTCACAAAGTGTCAGTCAACCATCAGTAGTTGTTTGTCTGGAACAACCTTTTCCACAACACTAAAGGATGATCTGATCATGCAACCACCTTCCTTGTTCAAAGACCAGAAAATATCTTCCCTAGACCTCATCCAAAAATAGACCAGGATGCCTGCTCTGATACTAATTAAAAATCTGGTAGCAGGTCATAGATGTCCCAAGAGATGTCGAAACATTGATTTATACTAAAATGAACAAGGAAAAGACACGAGCATTATGATTTCTTTAAATCATAACAGTGTCATGACAAATGTTAAAACATCTATAGACTGGCAGAACAATTTATCCAACCATTTAAATTGTGTAGAATTTTAAATGCAGAAAGATAAATAACACAATGAATTATTAACCCAGTTTGGTGCAACATCACCTACATCTGGGGGCTACCAAGCTAGGAAGGAAATTCACTATCAGTCGTATTAATTCAGAGCTAAACTCCCCCATTTACAACCCCTCATTTAATACCTACCCATTGCAACTTCTATCTAGGAACTCTTAGATATCAGAAATCACCATCTCACTCCCAATCACCGCAGTGATAAACAAACACTCCCAGTCGCAGGGAATGCCACAAGAAACCAAAAGAAAGATGTACCCTTTTTCAATGCAAGGTCAAGACTCTTGATCATGAACAATACTTGGTTTTGCTTAAAAGCTTCAACCAAGAACAATACTCATCTCTTGCTTCAAAGCTTCGAGTGAGAACAACATAAAACCTAAATATGTCTACCACGATGCATCAAAAGATATGAAGGATGGATTGCAAAGTCATACACAAGAGACTCTCAAAACCCTAAACTCTTATGTTGCACCCACTATTTTCTTGTTGTGAATGCTTGCCTCCTTCTTGGTGTTTAATATATCCCATTGTTTTGATGATAACATTAATGAAATTTTGTATAGAGAATTTATATACTCTAATTTTGTTCAAGTGTTTATTTGTTTTAGATATCAAAATTAATATTATTTTGGAAGCAAGAACGCCTCTGAACACTACAGAACGATAAAGCTCTGAACGTCAGAAGCAACACATCAGAAGACTCTGATCTGCTACAAATGACTCTGAGCGAAGCTGAGAAGAATTTGAGTAAAGAACATACAGTAAAGCTTCTGAAGGCTCTGGAAGTACTTAACGCTGCAAGTACAGAGGCTCTGATTAAGCTAGTTTGTTCTGATAAAGAATTTCAAGCTTAAAGCACTTTGCTGCAAAACTCTGATCTGAAGAACTAGGAACATCATCAGAAGTTCTGATGCAAGACGTTCCAAAGTTGTTGAAGAAGATGCTGTTCAAATAAAGATCCATTGACATATTCCTTGTCTTTATCCAAACGGCTCTTTCCTCATTCGTGCATGACACAGGAATTCAGACAAAAAGGTTTTATCAAAACATTCCCCTTCTGAGAAAGGAAAAGTCAATAGAAGACAAAAGCAACATAATGCACGACATTGCACAACCTTTGAGAAATGGACTTCAAAGTACTATAAAAGCAAGTCTCAACATCACTTCAAAGGTTAACGAACTTCAAACGAATTATTGACAAATTATTCAACAAGCAACTCATACAAACTTTCTTCAAAAGCTGAATAGTTTTCTTTTTGTTCTTTAACTTGTGTAAAAATCACTGTTGTGATATAGCTTTTTAGAAGCAAATCTTAAACATATTGTTAGTTTATCTTTTGTAAAAGATTCCTTAAGAGACCAAGTGTGGTCAGATTTCTTGAGAAGACTAAGACAGTTGTCTTAGTGGTTTACACTGTAATCAGTTTGATTTAGTGGATTAAGTCCTTGTTGAGAAAGGAAAATCACCTTAGTAGGGTGGACTAGATTAGTTTGAGTTCAAACGAACCAGAATAAAAATACCTTGTTATTTTTTCTATCATCCAAATTGTTTTTAAAACCCTTATTCAACCCCCCCCCCCCTTCTAAGTGTTTTTCCTACCTTCAGTTGACATCAGAGCTCCGGTTCTGTAAGTGCTCTCACTTAACCGTGACAGAAAAAGATCCTGTTGGAAAAAAAACTCTTGATCTATTGTTCTTGATTTATCATGGCTGAAGCTTCAACTTCATACAACAACAAATATGATGATAGAGACAGAATCAACACCAAACCTCCCATGTTTGATGGTGAGAAGTTTGATTATTGGAAAGATAAAATAGGAAGTTTCTTTCTAGGCTATGACGTTGATTTATGGGTTTGGTAACTGATGGTTATATTCATCCTACAAATGATGAAGGCAAAAAGGTTGACAGAAAGTCTATGTGTGATCAACAGAAGAAGGAGTTTAGAAATCATCACAAGGCGAGAACCATTCTATTAAATGCTATATCTCATACTGAGTATGAGAAAATAACAAATAGAGAAACAACATTTGATATGTTTGAATCTTTAAAAATGACGCATGAAGGAAACTCCCAAGTAAAGGAGACAAAGGCCTTAGCGTTCATTCAGAAATACGAAGCCTTCAAGATGGAGGAATCTGAATCTGTGGAAGCTATGTTCTCAAGATTTCAGATTCTAACTGTTGGTCTGAAGGTTCTGGACAAAGGTTACTCTACCTCTGATCACGTCAAGAAGATAATCAGAAGCTTACCAACAAGGTGGAGACCAATGGTGACATCACTGAAGCTTGCAAATGATATGAATAAGATCACTCTAGAGGAACTATCAGTTCCTTAAGGAGTCATGAAATTGAGCTGGAAGAAGACGAACCTCAGAAAAAAGGTAAGTCTGTTGCGCTAAAATCTAACAAATCTGCTAAAGCTTTGCAGGTAATTGAAGAAAGCTCTGAAGAATCTTCCTCTGAAGAAGATGAATTGTCTTTGCTGTCCAGAAGGATAAACCAACTCTGGAAGCACAAACAAAAGAAGTTTAGAAACTTCAAGAGATCTGATCAACGTGGCGAATCTTCTGGACATAAGAAATCTGGAAAGAAAGATGTAGTGTGCTACGAGTGCAAGGAGCCAGGCCACTATAAAAATGAATGTCCCAAACTTCTGAAGGAGAAACCCAGAAAGAAGTTTGAAAAGAAGAAGAAAGTTCTAATGGCCACGTGGGATGATTCAGATGCTTCTGAATCTTCATCAGAGTCAGAAGATGAATGTGCTAATATGGCACTGATGGCTGACGTAGAGGACCACGAAGAAACTGCTGAATCTGGATCAGAATCAGATTCAGAAGAGGTATTTTCTGAACTTACTAGAGCTAAACTTACTGAAAGTTTATCTGAAATTCTTGAAAGCTACAGTAAGATCAAACTCAAATACAAGAAGCTTCAGAGCTGTCTTGCATCTGAGGCTGATCAGCTGAGATCAGAAGTTGCTGAGCTTAAAGTAAATAATCTTAAAATGAAAAATTATTTAGAAAAAGCTCAAAAGTCTTACTCAGATCCTATGTCATGCTCTAAAAACATTTTAGAAGAGTATGATTATAGCTTTCAGAAGTTTCTGTCCAGAGGCCTAGATAGAAGCAAAATGGCTTCCATGATCTATGGCGTAAGCAGAAACAACAGAAAGGGAATTGGATATGAATCACCCTCTAGGAATGATTTAAATCCAAAACCTGTTGATAAACTGATCATTAAGTATTCTCCTCTATATACTCACTTCAAATATGGTAACTTAAATTATATTAAGCACACACGTTCTAATCAGAACAAACCTGTGTTTAATAAACCAAAACTTCATCAGAACAAAGATGCTTTTAAGGGAAAGAAATTCAGACAAAATTTCAAACCTACTAACCCTAGAGGGCCCAAGAAAATATGGGTACCTAAGGACAAAATAATTTTTGTTGCAGATGTCCTTAGCAGCAAAGTTGAGACACTAATCATGGTACCTGGACTCTGGCTGCTTGCGACACATGACGGGAAAAAGGTCTATGTTCTAAAGCCTGAAACTTAGATCTGGAGGTGACGTGAAGTTTGGAGGGAACTAGAAGGGTAAAATCATTGGCTCTGGAACTATTGGTAATGGTAACCTCCCTTCCATATCTAATGTTTTACTTGTTGAAGGATTAACACATAATCGATTGTCCATAAGTCAATTAAGTGACAATGGTTATGATATAATCTTCAATCAAAAATGTTGTAAAGTTGTGAGTCAAAAAGATGGTTCAATCCTCTTTAATGGGAAAAGGAAGAACAACATTTACAAAATTAATCTTTTAGAACTAAAAGTTCAGAATGTAAAATGCCTTTTGTCTGTTAACGATGAGCAATGGGTCTGGCATAGAAGATTGGGTCATATTAGTGTCGCTACTGCGAAAATCGGCGCCGACTGAACAGAAGAGTCGCCACCGTGCGTTATTTATCCCAACGGAGGGAAAGGAAACGCTCAGAGTAAACCTCACGCAAAGACGGGAAATGAATGGTCATCGCAACCAAATCCTAGATTCGGGAGTCGGTTACGCAAGGGGAAGGTATTAGCACCCCTCACGTCCGTCGTACTCGACGGGATCCACGCTTGTTTTTTAGTACGGATTGGTTCTATCTATTCTAAGGGTTTGAGGTTAAAAGAAAATAAAATGACTCGGCAAAGTATCGCACTCTATGCCTACGTATTCCCGTAAGGAACGAGAAATTAGAGTCAACGTAGTTCGCCTACCTACGGGAAAGGAAGGGAAGGTTGCTCGCTAGGATATCGCATCCTATGCCTACATACTTTCATACAACATGAAAGATCAGAGCAAACGTAGTTCGGGCTACGGAAGACACAGATTTGTCTGTTTGTTATCCTTCTGAAAAAGGTTTTCTCCTGATTATGGGTCCAAGCGGACAAAAATGACTCTTTGATTGGTTTACAGTCTTTTACGCAAGAACTGTCTTTTATTGATGTCTGAACTCTTATTGTATTTTTTGATTGTTTTGAGATAGAAGAGAAAGAACTCTAACCTAGGGTTAAAATGGGAATCAAAATCTACCCTAATGTTGTCATGCATGGGTTAACACCTAATGTCTGTCATATTTCTCTCCTGCATAGAGAGAAACAGAGATCCTAAGGGATAGACGGAAAAGAAACAACATATATACAGTAAAGCAGTAAAATGCATGAATGCAGCAATACAAGCGAGGCAAGGGAGTCCCACTCGACCTCGAACCTAGAAAACAATAGGCAAAGTGAAATGGCTTCACTTCAACCTAAGGGAAAAATTAACAAACAATACAGCAAAGAAAATAAAGCCCCAAAACCAGCTCTGACAGCACCCCAGCTCCTACAGCAGCAGCTCTGAAAAACAGCAAAATAACAATCTTCAAATGAACCCCAAAGTCAAACTCCAATGATACCCAAGCTACAACAAGCTTCTATCTCCAAGAAATCACCAAGCTCAAGCAAGCACAGAATCTTAACCAGTTGACAGCATCGGACAGCAGATAGCAGTAAACCCTAGCTCTAACATCAGAACAACTTTGACATGAATAATCTTCATCTTTGTCAATCTTTGATCTTCATATCTATCTTCAAGGGCTTCTTTCTTCAAGACAAGCTCTCCTAGATGAATTGATTTATCAGAATAAATTGAATGTCAAACAGTTCATTGACGACCAAAGGAAATCTATGAATAGTTGGCATTGTAGCAGACTGTTTCCCTCAAAGTTCTACCTCTAAGGTAAGGCCACTTATCCCTCCAAAGGAGGGAGGTCAATACCATAGAGGGACTTTTAATCATTGAGAAGAATGGAAGCAAAGGAAGCTATCCATGTTTATGAAAGAATTTGTTCTATTCTAAGGCTTTACCTATCTCCTATTATTTCCTATGCCTTCAATCAGCTCCAAGCTCAAGCAATCTTCAAGCTTCAACATTGATTAACATCTTCAATCTTCTCTATTGATTCTTCATGCTTCCACAAGCCCAAACCAATCCCACACCCCAAATAAAAAACCCAAATGCCCAAGCAAGCAACATAAACCCCAAATGGGAACACCAAACAATCACACAATTTGCAAAATATACTAAAAATAGTAAAATAGTATTTAAAATTCTAATATTTATTCTAAGGGGATTTCTACATCTACCCTACATACCCTATATGTCCCATAACCTAATTCATGCTAAAAAACCCCAAAATAAAATGTTAGAATGCACCTATGTTGAGTTTAAACCCTAAAACTATCACCCTAATGTTCTCTAATCAAAACTAATCAAAATTAATCCACAAAAATGTGAAATAAATCCAAGGGGAACTTGATGTTCTAATCTAATTAGTACAAAAATAATGGAATCAAAATACTAATTTAAATGCCTAAACAAAATTCACCAAAATGTATGTACAAACAAAATGAAAATAAAAGCAATTAAATATGAAAATTCACCATAAATGGAAAAATGCCTAAAATAATATTTTTCTTTTCTTATAATTTTCTTGACACAATTACCAAAATGAGGGAAAAAATCCCATGCTAAAATGATCATTTTTGGATTTTTTATGAACTATTTTGTAACCAATGCAAATGATATGAAAAAAAAGAAATTCAATTAAAATTGACAAATACAGGGGGGGTAGTAACAACATTTACTTTCACTTCAGGAATATATTGGGCCCAAGATGGGGGGGTGTTGAAAGCAACATGCTGGGCCCAGTCTGAATCCAGAACAAAAACAAAAAACATACGCGCAGGGGGTGCGAATAGCCATGACTTCACTTTGTATTCTTGGTTAGGCTTCCAATGGGGGTGCGAACAGTAATAACCTAAGGCCCAAACGTATTCCATTCCAGGGGAGGGGGTGTTACTGGTAAACGATGGGTATGGTTAGCAAGCTTTGCGCAATTGGGCTTGAGGCCCGAGATTCATTCAATCCACCTTCAGCAAAGACTAAACCTAAAACCTCTAACACTTCCTACTACTGTTCATCTTCTCAAACCTGAAACCCTAGACGGCGCTACCCTAATCTCTCAAACTCTCTCTCTGAAACCTCTCCCACACCACGAACCTGAATCCAGCATGCCTCACAACAAACCAAACGCATTCTTCCTGAATCCCTCACCAAATCCTAACCTAAATTCAAGATCTATCACCCCTAAAACCTAAATACCCAATTTGCTAACCTAATCGAACATGCAACGAGTTACAGGAACAAAAGCAAAACCTGGAGAAATCTACTGAGGCCGTTTGAAGACTTCAGAACGCGTGGTGGTGTTGAAGATCTGCAAATTTTCTGAAGAAGATCTTGAAGCAAGTCGCTGATTGAAGATCCTTCAAAGAAATCTGGAAACGCGAAGGCGATGAACGAAGATTTGAAGGTTCTTGACTGATGAAGATCGAGGACTTTGATGAACACGAATCCAGATGGATGAACACGCTCTTGACGATTTGTTGAATTTCTGGAAACCGTCTGATGAACATGTGAGCGAAACGAAATATCCGGTGGAAGGTTGTGAGGATCTTCGAAGATCTGGAGGGCGTGAAGATTGTTAGAAGCTTTGGTCAATGGAGATCTTGAAGATCTCGTTGATGGATCTTGAAAAAAATCTGGGAATCCGATGAACGCCTTGAAGGTGGTTGAATCCTGATGGAGGTATTGAAGAGAATGGAAAGAGGATTTCTGGAAAAAACGATGAAGACAATGAAGATTGGTGAAGATCCGGTGGAGTGGATGAAGTTTCCGGCGATTTTGTGTTTCCGGCGAAGGTTGATGAAGGTCGTTTGGAGGTGTTGGTGAGGAAGATGAAGATTGGATGAATTTCTGGAGATTTTGATGTTTCCGACGACAGTTGGCGGTGGTCGGAGATGGTTAGGGTGACCGAAGGGGGTTAGTTAGGATGGCCGCCGGTCTTTGCATGGCCGGCGGTGAAGGGTTTCCGGCGGGGGGACGGGTGGTAGGATGGTGAAGGGATAGTGTTACACGTGTGTGGGGAGTTACTGCATGAGTGCCAAGTGTGAGGAGAGAGGGTGAGACGTGGCAGAGGCTGAGTGAGAGAGAGAGTGAGGTGGAAGAAGAAAGGGACGTACGCGTGGCGAAGCTATTTATATGACACATGGCTCTGTGGACTTGGACTTGAATTGGGCTTTGCTGAAATGGATACTGGCCCAATAGACTAAACCTGTGACTTAATGATTAAAACGTGATTAATTGGATTAAACTCTAAAAACAAAAATTAAACTGAAACAAAAACCCAATTAAACCTAAAAACGAAAATTAACATATAAAACCTAATTAAAATCTATTATTAAACCTAATTAATCCTGTTAAACAAAAAAACTATTTATCAAAAAAATCTAATTAAATCTTAAAAAAACAAATAAAATCTAAAACATTATTTAATATCTATTATTAAAAGAAACTACTCTTATTGAAAAACAAACAATATCTAATAAAATCTAAACATTTAATCCCTTTTTTTTTAAACTATTCTATTAAGAAAATTAATATCTAATTATCTATTTTTTTAAACTATTCTATCAAAAGAAAATATGATAATATCTATTTATCTATCTATATTTTTTTTTCAAAAAATCATTAAAAGGAAATCAATATCTAAAAATTTATTTTTAAAGTCTATTCTATTAAAAGAAAATAATACCTAAAAATCTTTAAAAATCTATTAATTTCTAAAAAATGAAAAGAAAATTTATTTAAACTCTAAAAAATTATTAAAAATCTATTAAATCCAGAAAAATCTAATTAAATGCATTAAAAAACCAGAAAAATAAAAGAAAAATCCTAAAAAAAACCAGGAGGCCGATTAAACCGAATAAAACCCAATTGCGCAACCGTAGCAGAACCCGGGCACCGATATGGCCTGAAAACACAGGGAACGAACACCAATTCTCAACAGACTTTTATTCTGACCGGCCTGTACTGCCTGAAACGCCAGGGGCTACAATCCCGATAAAAATCACTCTGATTAAGGAAAATGCCATGTATGCGGTATGCGAATGCGAATGCAAAATGCGTTGAAACATAAACCAGATATGGGAACCGGTTGGTCAAATTTTAGGGTGCAACAGCTGCCCCTATTCAAGCGGCTTGGACCCGACTGGGTGAAGAGCGAACGACCTTCAAACATTCGAGGTACGAGACGGTTGAATACCAAAGAATCCTGAAATTTGCCAACCGCAGAAAGAAACTGCGCCACTGCTTGGGGGAGCGACATTCGTCGAGTGAACCTGATTGTTCGTCGGAGAATAACTTTGATTTTGACTCCCCCGCCCATGTAATGCCACGGGTACTGAACTATCTTTGCAAAAACTCCTCTGTCCACAACTGGACTAAACTTGTCAACACAAGAAGAGAAACAAATTCGTCAACACGAGTAAAGATCCCATCATCACAGGAAAAACTTATCCATAATTGCCCTTAAATTTCGTCAACACGAAAAGCCATAAATTCGTCATCACGAGGAAATCCTATCATCATAGGAATACAACTTGCCCTCATCAGTACTTTTCAAACTTGTCCTTAGCAGGACTCCATATTCCATCATCATGGAGGAATAAAACTTGTCGACTCCACTGGGGATGGGCTATCCGCATCTCGTCAATACAAGGAGATCCTATCAGCATGGGTAATAAAGTTATTATTTACGTCTTATCAACACAAGAACTCCTATTAACACAGAAATAACTTGTCCACGTCAGGACTCACGTCTCGTCAACACGAGGAAAATAGATTCATTAACTTGAATAAATCCTATCATCATAGGAATACCATTCTTGTACATATCTGAACTCACATTTCGTCAACACGAAGAAATCCTATCCACATAAGCATAAATTGTCCTTATCAGGACGCACATTCCGTCAACACAGAGAGAGTAATTTGTCAACACGAATAAATCCTATCAACATAGGCATAAATTGTCCTCATCAGGACTCCATATTCCGTCAACACGGAGAAATAATTCGTCAACACAAATAAATCTATCATCATAGGCATAGATTGTCCTCATCAGGACTCCATATTCCGTCAACACAGAGAGAGTAATTCGTCAACACGAACAAATCCTATCAACATAGGCATAAATTGTCCTCATCAGGACTCCATATTCCGTCAACACAGAGAGAGTAATTCGTCAACTCGAACAAATCCTATCAACATAGGCATAAATTGTCCTCATCAGGACTCCATATTCCGTCAACACGGAGAAATAATTCGTCAACACGAATAAATCCTATCATCATAGGCATAGATTCTCCTCATCAGGACTCCATATTCCGTCAACACAGAGAGAGTAATTCGTCAACACGAACAAATCCTATCAACATAGGCATAAATTGTCCTCATCAGGACTCCATATTCCGTCAACACGGAGAAATAATTTGTCAACACGAATAAATCCTATCAACATAGCTGGGGATATTCTGAAAACCAATGACCGACACCCGTTCTGACAACAAGCGACCACTTCTGAAATTTTGATTCATGGAACCCTGAGATGCTACTGCAGCAACAAACTTGACAAAACAGTCTGCTGATCGAACACACGAGAAAACCTCAATCAGTAACTCTGTGAGGATAATAATAAACTGAATCACATCATCATATGTCTCACGTCAAGACTTTTGATTGTCTGAAAAGACATCTGAGCTTTAGAACTCCATACTCCTGTCGAGGAACACACCTGAAAGCAAAAGGTTAACCAACCTGGCTTATGTTCCAAAATGTGTATGTTTGACAATAGCGCAATGCTCCATACAGCATGAAAATGCTACGCGTTTTCTAGATGGATACAAACATGATAATGCATGCAAATGCAAATGCAGGTTCAGGCTGCTGGGGAAAAGCTCTGATAAGCTCGCCTCATCACGGATGCTGAGGACAAATACCACCCTGCTGGGGAAGGAACGGTTGCCACCAAGTATTCCGGCAAAATAAATGCCAGGACATACAACGAACTCTGCCGGGGAGAGCTTTAAACCTTCCATTTCCACTGGGAGGAAAGAAAACACCTGTCGGGGAGAGAACACTCCGTTGGGGGAAACGACTCTCTTGGGGAATCTTAACCAACTCCCCTGGAAACAGGGAGTGACTCCGTTGGGGGTAGAATGAACAACCCTACTGGGGATAATAACTGTCTGAACACAGTTTACAACTCTCTGAAAACTAAACGACTCTGTTGAGGATAAGGAATCCTTTTGGAGAACCACCACTGTTTGAATACAGCTTACGTACTTTGGAGTTATCAAATTCTGCTGAGGGTAAGCGACCCTGCTGGGAAGAGTAAACCATCTGGCTACAGTTTACATACTCGGGACTGAGGATAGACATCCGGCGGAGAGCATTAATCTTGACCTTCTGGAGAACATCCTTTGAGATAGGCTGCGACTAGCTGGGGGAAATTGACCTTCCTTCAGTAAAAAACATTGTCATCTCAGCTTCGGGAAATGAAGTGCGACCTGCGTGGGGATTCATCTCGCATAAGGATCAAGTCTTTTCGTCACGAGCCTCTGGTTAGGACTACAATCCTCTGATCATCCACTTCATATGGGCAAGAACCCTGCAACACCACAAACGAGACAAGACAAGTCTATACAACTAAATCTATTCAAGTTAGCGTTAGTGTCATCATTTTCAGTCAATTCGAAGTTTTAGCAATTATTGGCAAGGGCCAGCAACGTTATGCACTTGCTAGTTTTATTAAAACATTGACGTTTTTCATATACAAAACAGTAAAGAACAAGTATCAAATACTGAATAACATGTTTTATTGATTGGGCCCCTGAATGGGCAGAGTTTTGTACACTGGATGTAACTCCTGAAAAGAGGAAGTTACGCGCAACAAACATACAAATATGCACAGGAAGCATAAATACAGTGACAAATCAAATTTGCGCATATGTCGGCAACGGGATGCAGACAACACCATGAGCTGATCCTCCTATGACTCGCCTGACTCTGGCGCTTTCCCGGTATTCAATCTTTCGACGAGGTTGTATCTTGATAAACGAACTCTTAAGCGTATTCTCCCGCACCAATGTGCAACGCAGTATCAAATTCGGACCGCAGTCATTTGCTTTTCAAATCCCTAACTTTTGCGTGAACCGCCCTTTGCGGGTTTTCAATTCACCGGGATGCCCTTTTTTGCCGAAGCCGCCCAGTGTAGGTTTTCAACTTCGCGGGTGTACATCTTTTCAATTTTATCCCTAATTTTTGCCCGAACCTTTTATTCTGTTTTTGGTTCGCCAGGATGCCCCATTTTTGCCTGGACTCTCTTTTTTCTGTCCAGCGGGTCAATTTCAAGCAAAGTATTTTTTAACTACGTCCGAACTCACAAGCGACGTAAAGTCTTCACCGTCCACAGTGGACAACAATAATGCTCCTCCGGAGAAGACTTTTCTGACAATGTATGGCCCTTCGTAGTTGGGGGTCCACTTGCCCCTATGATCAGCCTGTGGTGGGAGAATCCTTTTCAGCACAAGGTCGCCCGTCTGAAAGTTCCGAGGATGTATCTTCTTATCATACGCTTTCTTCATCCGGCTCTGGTACAAACGACCGTATGCTAGAGAAGCTAGCCTCTTCTCATCCATTAAACTCAGCTGGTTCAATTTGTCTTTCACCCATTCTGCCTCGTCAAGTTGGACATCTCGTAATACCCTCAGGGAAGGAATCTCAACTTCCAGTGGTAACACCGCTTCCATTCCGTATACCAACGAGAATGGGGTTGCCCCGGTTGATGTGCGTACCGTCGTACGATAACCGTGCAAAGCGAAAGTTAGCATCTTGTGCCAGTCCTTATAGGTCACCACCATCTTCTGAACCATCTTCTTTATGTTCTTATTGTCCGCTTCAACAACACCATTCATCTTGGGTCGGTACGGAGAAGAGTTGTGATGTTCAATCTTGAAATTCTGACACAGCTCCTTCATCATTTTTTTATTTAAGTTCGAACCGTTATCGGTAATAATCCGCTCAGGGATTCCATATCTGCAAATGATATCTCGTTTGATAAACTTGGCCACCACCTGCTTGGTCACGTTAGCATATGATGCCGCTTCCACCCATTTGGTAAAATAATCAATTGCTACCAAAATGAACCAGTGTCCGTTAGATGCTGTCGGCTCGATCTTTCCAATCACATCAATTCCCCACATCGAGAATGGCCACGGTGACGATATCACGTTCAGAGGACTCGGAGGCACATGGATTTTATCCGCATAAATCTGGCACTTATGACACCTCTTCGCAAACTTGAAACAGTCAGTTTCCATAGTTAGCCAGTAATAACCTGCCCGCAACAGCTTTCTCGTCATAGCATGCCCACCAGCATGTGTACCAAACGTACCCTCATGTATTTCCTCCATGAGCAACTTCGCCTCTTTCTCGTCTACACAGCGTAGCAACACCAAATCATGATTCCTTTTGTATAGGACCCCGTCCGGATTTAGATAGAAATTACCAGCCAATCTCCTGAGAGTCTTCTGATCGCGACTGGATGCCCCAGTCGGATACTCCTTGTTCTTCAGGAAATTCTGGATGTCATAGTACCAGGGTTTATCATCAGATGCTTCGTCAATAGCAAATATGAATGCGGGCATGTCAAGCCGAGAGATAACAATCCTGGGAGCCTCGTTCCAGAAGTTGACTTTATACACGGAAGACAATGTGTCCAGGGTGTCAGCCATCTGATTTTCTGCTCACGGCACATGATGCAATTCAACCTTGTCAAAGAAAGGCAACAATCTCCTTGCATAATTCATGTACGGTATCAAATTGGGCTGACGTGTCTCCCATTCTCCTTTTATTTGATTCACCACCAGAGCTGAGTCTCCGCATACATCCAGATTTTTGATTCGCAAATCAATAGCTTCCTCAAGCCCCATGATACAAGCTTCGTATTCGACTTCATTATTGGTAACCGGAAAGGTCAATCGAGCAGTAAATGAGATGTGCGACCCATGTGGAGTAGTGATGATTGCCCCTATTCTGCTACCATAAAATTCATAGCTCCGTCAAATATTAACTGCCACTTGGAATCCGTCTTTGGCCCTTCATCCGGCAACGGTTCTTCCCAATCTTTCATCTTTAGGTACATGATATCCTCGTCAGGAAAATCAAACCTCATCGATTGGTAGTCCTCAATAGGCTGCTCAGCAAGATATTCCGATAACACGCTCCCCTTTATAGCCTTCTGTGAAACATACTGGATGTCGTATTCGGTCAAAACCATCTGCCAACGGGCAATTCTCCCAAATAGTGCCTGCTTTTCAAATACGTATTTGATAGGATCCATCTTCGAAATGAGCATGGTCGTATGATTCAGCATGTACTGCCTCAAACGCTTGGCGGCCCAGGCTAGCGCACAACAAGTTTTTTCGAGCATCTAGTATCGAGATTCACAGTCAGTAAACTTCTTACTTAGGTAGTATATCACATGCTCTTTACGCCCTATCTCGTCATGCTAACCGAGAACACAACCCATACTCCCCTCAAGAACCGTCAAATACATAATCAAGGGTCTCCCTGCCACTGGAGGTATCAAAATAGGAGGCTCTTGCAAATACTGTTTTATTTTATCGAACGCCCTTTGACAATTTTCATTCCATGTTACAGCCTGGTCTTTTTTCAACAGCTTGAATAACGGCTCACACGTAGCTGTTAGGTGAGATATGAACCGAGCGATGTAGTTCAACCTCCTTAAAAACCCGCGCACCTCTTTTTCTGTTTTAGGCGTCGGCATTTCCTGTATTGCTTTTATTTTCGCAGGATCAACCTCTATTCCTTTTTCGCTCACGATAAACCCCAGCAGTTTACCCGATCTCACCTCGAAGGTACATTTGTTAGGGTTCAGCCTCAACCTGAACTTCCTAATCCTCTTGAATAACTTCAGCAGATTCACCAAATGTTCTTTCTCCGTCTGGGATTTGGCAATCATATCATCAACATAAACCTCGATCTCTTTATGCATCATGTCATGAAAGAGAGTCGTCATTGCACGCTGATACGTTGCCCCAGCATTCTTCAATCTGAAGGGCATCACTTTGTAACAAAATGTTCCCCAGGGCGTAATGAAGGTAGTCTTCTCCATGTCTTCTGGCGCCATTTTAATCTGATTATAGCCCGAGAAGCCATCCATGAAGGAGAATACGGAGAATTGAGCGGTGTTATCAACTAGCACATCGATGTGAGGAAGTGGAAAATCATCTTTCGGTCTCGCCTTGTTTAGATCACGGTAATCTACACACATTCTCACCTTACCGTCTTTCTTTGGCACTGGCACAATATTAGCGACCCATGAGGGATATTTTGTAACAGCTAGGAAACCATCATCCCACTGCTTTTGAACTTCCTCCTTAATCTTCACAGCCATGTCCGGTCTAGTTCTTCGGAGCTTCTGCTTAACCGGCGGGCATTCTTCTTTTAGCGGCAGACGGTGCACAACCATATTCGTATCCAGCCCAGGCATGTCCTCATACGACCAAGCAAAAATATCACTGTACTCTTTGAGCATTTCAACCAATCTTCGCTTGACGTCGCTCTGCAGCGCGGCCCCTATACGGATGTTCCTTTCAACTCCTTCCGACCCCAGATTGACGATTTCAATGACTTCCTCATGAGGCAGAATGATTCTTTCTTTTTGTTTTACCAACCAAGACAACTCTTCTGGAACGTCGCCATCTTCAACAATCTCTTCTTCGGTCTGAAATACCGAGTGCTCAAAGTCGAAGTGAGTCATAGGCGGTTCATAGATGTCATCTGAAATAGTAATCCTGCAAAGGAAATGGTTAAATGCTTCAAAACACATACAAAGCGAATAACCACGTTGCCATTTTATTGTAAAAAAATAAAAACAGGAAAAACAGATATCACAATATTTGTACATGAAAACGCCTTTTATTTAACGATCAAACAGTGCAATGTACATAACAGGAGGGCCCTAAGCAAAATCACGATGCCCCAGGTAGGACACCGGATTGTTCAACAATTAAGAAAACAAAGCATTATTGTTTAGTTGTCACAGGAACAGTCTCCTGAATAGACCAATTGCAAAGCCCTTGTCCTGGCACGCTCGGCTGAATCCAGGCGTCCATGTCGCAGTCGCTGTCTCCTTCTTCAGAATCTGAAACAGCGTTGATGGTCTCGTGATATACCCCACCGGTCATAATTGTTATTGGTCCTTTGAAACAGAGTGCCCCTGCAGTAGGCGTTGATGATGAAGGTTGATATCCAAGCCCAAATCTGTCCATTTTCACGGGAATATCCAGAACCTTGCCCCAGCCCTTGGTCTCACCAGTCTTCACTAGATCCTGAGCCTCTTTGTATGATGATACTGCCACCTCTGATGCTTTACTCGGCCCTGGAACTTTGTCCTTGATGCGCAACCCCTCAAAGGCTTGACAGGGTGTTTCATGAATCTCGCCGTCGACTTCCACATACTTGAATGACGACAAATGGCTGACCAGTATATCCTCCTCTCCACAAACTGTGACCACACTGCCCCCCACCATGTACTTCAGCTTTTGGTGTAAGGTAGATGTGACTGCCCCAGCACCATGGATCCATGGTCGTCCAAGAAGACAGCTATATGCTGGCTGGATGTCCATAATGTAAAATTCAGTTTCAAAAATCTCCGGCCCCACCTGCAGAGGCAAAGTTATGGATCCAAAGACTGACCTCCGTGTACCATCAAATGCCCTGACCACCAAGTCACTAGGCATACAAATGATCCCCCTGATGTCCAATTTCATCATTGCTTTCTTTGGCAGCACATTCAAGGAAGACCTGGTATCTACCAGCACGTGGGACATGACCGTGCCCCTGCGTTCAACTGAGACGTGCAACGCCATATTATGCTCTCTTCCCCTCGGGGTCAAATCAAAATCCGTAAATCCCAAACTATGGCCTGCATTCACGTGCGCCATCACCCCCTCCAACTGATTCACAGAAACATCTTGGGGTACAAACGACGTGTCCAAAATTTTCAATAATGCATTCCTATGGGCTTCGGAACACAATAACAGCGACGATATGGATATCTTCGACGACGTTTGTTGAAGGTGCTCAACAATCTTATAGTCACTCTTACGGATAAGACGCATAAACTCTTCTACATCCTTCAGTGACGTTTCTTTTTCATTCCTCTGCACTGGAACATTCTCATTCACTTTTCCTTTACCTTTTGCCACTCGTTCAGCCTCTATCTCAGGCGATATAAAAATTTTCCCGCTCCTCGTCATCCCTCCAGTTCCGACGACATTGTCCACAACCCCAGCTGGCTGTTTACTGATATCAAGTTTCTCCCCATCACAATATGCTACCATCCCATAAGTCCATGGTACTTCCTTGGTGCTCTCATAAGGGATTGGCCCTGCCTTTGTAATGGTGATCGTCGGCAGCCTGGCTGGCGCCGTTATAGTTATCGTTTTTCGGGGAATTGTCACCGTAGCTACATCACTTTGCTCATCAGCTAATACTTTTGCAGGTTTCTCAACTGCCGTTCTGTCGAATTGCAGCGTGCCTTCATCTATCAAGGTCTGAATACCCTTCTTCAATTCAGCACAACCCCCAGCTTGGGTCCAACATTCTAGACAAAACTCATCGCAGCCCGGATACACAACTCCTTTCAATAACCTGCTCTTTACTTCACGCAACGGTGTTTTCAGTTCATCAACATCCATAACCAGATTCAAACCCTCCTCAGTTAAAATAGCATTTGCCCCATGGTTGGGTATTGGCTGCTGTACTATATTCGGACCGACTTGTCCAAAATTTATGGCCTTGCTATCCAGTAGATCCTGAACCTTATGTTTAAACGCATGGCAGGCCTCTATGTCATGCCCGGGTGCCCCGGAGTGGAAGTCACAATGCTTGTTAACATCATACCCATAAGGAAGGGTTGGTCCCGTGGGCGGTGCCAAGGTCCTCTTTTCAACTAAATTCAGCCCCAACAGTGTCTGAAAGAGTTCTGCGTACGTGGAAGGAGGCGCTTCAAACACTCGTTTCGGCTTCGCATTCGGAAATCTTCTTTGGCCAGCGTTCTGCCCCTGCTGCTGCTGTGGCTGTTGTTGTTGTTGCGGTGGTTGTTGTTGTTGTCTCTGTTGAGGAATCAGAATCATGACACTTGCTATCTGCTGCGGCTGATTATACTGGTGTCTTCCTCTGCCCCGGCCACCAAACACTGCACTAGAATCACCTTGACGACGACTACCAAATGCTTTTCTATTACCTCCTGACGAAGTAGACTCCCCATCTTGGAATCTTCCCACCTTAATACTATTCTCAATCATTTCACCCATCAAGATCAGATCAGAGAAACTGCCCAACGCAACAGGAAACAACTTCTCGTAGAATATCCCCGTGAATGTTCCAATGAACATATCGTTCATTTCCTTCTCCACTAGAGGAGGATGCACTCTTGCCGCCATGTTGCGCCACCTTTGCGCATATTCTTTGAAACTCTCCCCAGTTTTTTGTGACAAGCCTTGCAGTTGAACCCTGTTCGGTGCCAGATCACTGTTATACTTGTAATGAGTCACAAACGCTTCAGCCAGTTGCTTCCATGTCTTGATCTGAGTGGGCTCCAGCCCCATATACCATTCAAGCGATGGTCCAGATAAGTTGTCTTGAAAGAAATGCATCAGCATTCTTTCGTCATTCGAGTAAGCGGACATCTGTCTATAATAGGAGCGAACATGCACCTTCGGACAAGTATCTCCCTTATATTTGTCAAATGTGGGAGCTTTAAACTTCAGCGGTACCCTTAGGCCAGGCACCAATCCCATTGTGGTCATGTCTAAACCAGAAGCACTCTGATTCACTACACCCTTCATTTGTTCCTCAAGCATCTTGATTCTCTGAACAGGATCCACAGGTCCATCCATACCCCTACCAGAGAAGGCATATTCTTGTTGGTCTTCCATCTAATTAACATTCTCGTTTCCGTACCCATCATACCCATTGTTACGACCAAATCTAGTCTGATTCATCACAGGGCCCCGTCCTCTGTTACCATACCCTTGAGCGAACCCGACAGGTCCAAAAGACATCATTCCAGCACCATTTCCGTTACCGAATCCACCATAGGCCTGGTTAGCATTACCAAATCCATCATGTCCGAAACCCTGAGCGTTGAAACCAAACTTCCCATCCTGGTTAACGTAATCAAACCCCTAGTCGTTATAGCCAAATCCATTGTTACCAAAACCATTACCTCCATTATTATCACCGCCCAAATTGGCGTCTCCGAATCCAACGTTGTTAATGACCGTCTCATTACCAATTCCTGTATTACCATTCCCGGCGCCAGCGCCATTGTTCATATTCACAGCAGGTATATTTACTACAGGTGGAGCTACCGGTGTAGGAGTACCATCCCCATGAATGGTGTCAACACGTACAGAATTGTGGTCTTCGTTTCCGTTCCCGATATTTCTCACCAGCAATGGCTGCACCAAAGTTTGCAAGTTTTCCTGCCCCTTCATAATTGTCTCCATCGTCTGCATGAACAGCGCCAGCTTTTCACGCATCTCCTGCATCTCGTTTTGCATATGGTCCATGACTCTTTTGCAGTTGGTACGAGTAGAGTATCGGTGCGGGCGTTGACTTTCAATCCTGGAAAAACCTAGAGAATGCAGGAAATGAGATACAGTTCAATAATCACCTGTAATGCAATATGAATGTGTATGCAAATGCAACATGTGTCTGTGCATTAGGGAATATCACTCCCCAATTCTAGTGCCAATGTGCCAGTGTGGTGACAGTGATAGCAATAAGAAGCTCGAAACCCAATCATAGAAAACATCTCATACATTGTAGAAAATCCCATCAAGTCAGAAATACAATATTAACGAGCGTACAATAAGAAGGCATGACCTCAACCAACAATCCTGGTGATGGCCAGCACAATGCAAATAAAGCATACACATCAATACATGAGATAGTCAAGTGCAACCATACGCCTGGTACTCCTCCAATAACCTCTTAGTCTCGGGATGATTTGGTTGAGTAAGCAAACCCTCAACAAGTAGATCTCTTCGCTTGAGAACACGTCGTAAATCACCAATAGATTCCTCCCACGCCCCTTCTCCAAAGCGATCCTCTAACTTCCGTTTCTGAGACACAGCCTCCTTCTTGCACTCGATGGCTTTGTTCAATGAGTTCTGAAGACTATATCTTGTCATAACCTCCTCTTCATACTTTCTCTTGCTAGCTTTCAACTGATCTTCGAGTTCAGAAATTTGCTGTTTCAATTTGTCTTCCCTCTTTTTATTGTTGGTTAGCGTAGCATTCCACGTTCTATTGCACGAAGAGATTTCTCGGTAAGTGGCATAAAGTGACTTCTTCTTGGACTCTAACATATCATGAGAGCTTCTGAATTCTTTTCCCAGGCGTTCACGTTTCTTTGTGTCTTCTGTCAGTTCAGCACCTAGCCTGTTTACCAACTCAGTCTGCTGTTGGAAGGAATACACAGCTTTGTTCTTCTCGCTCCGGATTTGAGCCAATTCCTTCTCTAACTCTTCATTGATCTTTATCAAGTCTTCTTTTTCTTTCACAACTTGCTTATAGACCTCAATGGCCACCGTAGTCGGTTCCTCAACTGGAATGGGAACGGGACGTGATACTGCTGGAAAAGGCATATGCACTTGTCTTATCCTCTCTTGAATCCACACCTTGTAAGGCATATAGGCTTGACAATCATTCTTGCCTAGTAATGGTTTCCCTCTTCTGCAGATATGATTCCAAGCGTGCTGAAGCTTAGCCAATAATTCCCCATTCAAGTCACCAGTGAAATACAGAGATTCCTGTATTTCTTCCTCCTTCGGCGGACTCTTCAAAGCATACCCGAACTGTCGAACCAACAAAGACGGGTTGTAGTTAATACACCCCTTCCTTCCAATTAGAGGAACATTGGGAAACCCGGCGCAATTGAAGATAATCTCTGACCCCAATAAATCTCTATCGAACCAGACAATGTCTTCTGAAGAAAGCCCCATTAGACGCTCGGACCATTCAGCTGTATGTGCAGATTCAGCAAAAAGACCCTTCTTGGGCAGATGGCTATCAAACCACATATTCAGCAAAGGTACACAACAATGGACATTTTCCCCCTTCTGTTTTCATTCTTATAATGCAAGGAATGATAGAAGTCCCCAATCAAGGTAGGCACCGGGTTGCCTGCAGCAAACAAGTGGAATGCATCCAAATCAACGAACTTAGGCAGATTAGGGAACAGTACAATGCCATAGATACACAAGGCAAGAACAACGTTAAACACGATCCAGCAGCCACTTTTGGCATATTCTTGAGCTTTGCCAACCAAAAATTTGAGAGAAAATCCCAAAACTCCATGCCAGGAAGTCAACAACAACTCTGCAGGATCCATAAGCAAGGGAACAACTATTTCCTCCAGCTTAGGCTTAGCATCAAAGTGAATGAAGGGAACTTTGTTCTGAACTGGCAACTCTAGAAACTCAGCGTACTCCTCCATGGTCGGAGCCAAAATGAAGTCCTGGAACATAAAACACCTCAAGGAGGGATCATATAACTGCATCAATGTGTATAACCCATTCAGCTCGTATGCAGTTGGCCTGCAAACCAAATTCAGTAGCTTCCCATAACTCTTTCTAAAGCTTCTCTTCGTATCATCGTCAGCTAGGGAAATCAGACCCAACAGAGAAGTCACATCAGGAGTAGGCAACTTATACGCAATAGTCTTCCTCAAAGTACTCATAATAACAGATAGAAGTCCGGAGCACTAGGATCGGGGAGTATGAAAATGCACCTGCAGCACAGACACACGTTAATGATATGCACATGACGATGCAAACAATGCAATATGCAACATGCAACAAGGGATCAAGTGCCCCCTGGATGAGAAGTCAAATCCACAATATTGGCCTCAAATAGACCCACAAACTGCTCAAGACCATCCACAATGCTCCAATCCGGTCTCTGACAGACCCAATAACACTGTCCTCAAATACCACTGAACCTCAATCAAGAAAGCCGGTAATCTGGAGGTCAAGTTACCTGCATGTCCCAACCCCTCTCACAGGTAGGTGTCCTAATAACTGACACAAGGTATGGCATCCTATGCGGTTGTTGGCGTCACAGACTTTCAAGACTGATGATACGATACCCAGAAGGTGTGGCATCATCATGTCCTGAAGAGGCCTCACTTAGCCAACTTCCAAATGATCGGTCCCCGGAGTCGACAATCCAACTAACCAACAACCCCCTCAACCCAAAGGGTTGAAAAAGAAGTCAACCAGAAGAACCTCGTCCGAGCATGGATTTCATGAGACACTAGTGCCTGCAAAGCAAGCACGCGCCCACTAATTTCCACTCTAATTCTAGGTGCACTCAAGCCCAGGTCCGGCTTATCTCTCAATCATAGAACCCCCTCATACCCACAGCAATAATCACAATAAAATAATGCTGAAAGTAAATGAATGAAAAGTAAATCCATACAAAACCCACGGCGGGAAAACAAGCGCTAGGATTGACTCGCGTAGGGGACCGTTGGAATCCCCAGCAGAGTCGCCAGCTGTCGCTACTGCGAAAATCGGCGCCGGCTGAACAGAAGAGTCGCCACCGTGCATTATTTATCCCAACAGATGGAAAGGAAACGCTCAGAGTAAACCTCACGCAAAGACGGGAAAGGAATGGTCATCGCAACCAAATCTTGGATTCGGGAGTCGGTTACACAAGGGAAAGGTATTAGCACCCCTCACGTCCGTCGTACTCGACGGGATCCACGCTTGTTTTTTAGTACGGATTGGTTCTATCTATTCTAAGGGTCTGAGGTTAAAAGAAAATAAAATGACTCGGCAAAGTATCGCACTCTATGCCTATGTATTCCCGTCTGGAACGAGAAATCAGAGTCAATGTAGTTCACCTACCTACGGGAAAGAAGGGGAAGGTTGCTTGCTAGGATATCACATCCTATGCCTACGTACTTTCATACAGCATGAAAGATCAGAGCAAATGTAGTTCGGGCTACGGAAGACACAGATTTGTCTGTTTGTTATCCTTCTGAAAAAGGTTTTCTCCTGATTATAAGTCCAAGCGGACAAAAATGACTCTTTGATTGGTTTACAGTCTTTTATGCAAGAACTGTCTTTTATTGATGTCTGAACTCTTATTGTATTTTTTGATTGTTTTGAGATAGAAGAGAAAGAACTCTAACCTAGGGTTAAAATGGGAATCAAAATCTACCCTAATGTTGTCATGCATGGGTTAACACCTAATGTCTGTCATATTTCTCTCCTGCACAGAGAGAAATAGAGATCCTAAGGGATAGACGGAAAAGAAACAACATATATACAATAAAGCAGTAAAATGCATGAATGCAGCAATACAAGCGAGGCAAGGGAGTCCCACTCGACCTCGAACCTAGAAAACAATAGGCAAAGTGAAATGGATTCACTTCAACCTAAGGGGAAAAATTAACAAACAATACAGCAAAGAAAATAAAGCCCCAAAACCAGCTCTGACAGCACCCCAGCTCCTACAGCAGCAGCTCTGAAAAACAGCAAAACAACAATCTTCAAATGAACCCCAAAGTCAAACTCCAATGATACCCAAGCTACAACAAGCTTCTATCTCCAAGAAATCACCAAGCTCAAGCAAGCACAGAATCTTAACCAGTTGACAGCATCGGACAGCAGATAGCAGTAAACCCTAGCTCTAACAGCTGAACAGCTTTGACATGAATAATCTTCATCTTTGTCAATCTTTGATCTTCATATCTATCTTCAAGGGCTTGTTTCTTCAATACAAGCTCTCCTAGATGAATTGATTTATCAGAATAAATTGAATGTCAAACAGTTCATTGACGACCAAAGGAAATCTATGAATAATTGATATTGTAGCAAACTGTTTCCCTCAAAGTTCTACCTCTAAGGTAAGGCCACTTATCCCTCCAAAGGAGGGAGGTGAATACCATAGAGGGACTTTTAATCATTGAGAAGAATGGAAGCAAAGGAAGCTATCCATGTTTATGAAAGAATTTGTTCTATTCTAAGGCTTTACCTATCTCCTATTATTTCCTATGCCTTCAATCAGCTCCAAGCTCAAGCAATCTTCAAGCTTCAACATTGATTAACATCTTCAATCTTCTCTATTGATTCTTCATGCTTCCACAAGCCCACACCCCAAATAAAAAACCCAAAAGCCCAAGCAAGCAACATAAACCCCAAATGGGAACACCAAACAATCACACAATTTGCAAAATATACTAAAAATAGTAAAATAGTATTTAAAATTCTAATATTTATTCTAAGGGGATTTATATATCTACCCTACATACCTTATATGTCCCATAACCTAATTCATGCTAAAAAACTCCAAAATAAAATGTTAGAATGCACCTATGTTGAGTTTAAACCCTAAAACTATCACCCTAATGTTCTCTAATCAAAACTAATCAAAATTAATCCACAAAAAAGTGAAATAAATCCAAGGGGAACTTGATATTCTAATCTAATTAGTACAAAAAGAATGGAATCAAAATACGAATTTAAATGCCTAAACAAAATTCACCAAAATGTACGTACAAACAAAATGAAAATAAAAGCAATTAAATGTGAAAATTCACCATAAATGGAAAAATTCCTAAAATAATATTTTTCTTTTCTTATAATTTTCTTGACACAATTACCAAAATGAGGGAAAAAATCCCATGCTAAAATGATCATTTTTGGATTTTTTTATGAATTATTTTGTAACCAATGCAAATGATATGAAAAAAAAGAAATTCAATTGAAATTGACAAATACAGGGGGGGTGGTAACAACATTTACTTTCACTTCAGGAATATATTGGGCCCAGGATGGGGGGGGTGTTGAAAGCAACACGCTGGGCCCAGTCTGAATCCAGAACAAAAACAAAAAACATACGCGCAGGGGGTGCGAATAGCCATGACTTCGCTTTGTATTCTTGGTTGGGCTTCCAATGGGGGTGCGAACAGTAATAACCTAAGGCCCAAACATATTCCATTCCAGGGGAGGGGGTGTTACTGGTAAACGATGGGTATGGTTAGCAAGCTTTGCGCAATTGGGCTTGAGGCCCGAGATTCATTCAATCCACCTTCAGCAAAGACTAAACCTAAAACCTCTAACACTTCCTACTATTGTTCATCTTCTCAAACCTGAAACCCTAGACGGCGCTACCCTAATCTCTCAAACTCTCTCTCTGAAACCTCTCCCACACCACGAACCTGAATCCATCATGCCTCACAACAAATCAAACGCATTCTTCCTGAATCCCTCACCAAATCCTAACCTAAATTCAAGATCTATCACCCCTAAAACCTAAATACCCAATTTGCTAACCTAATCGAACATGCAACAAGTTACAGGAACAAAAGCAAAACCTAGAGAAATCTGCTGAGGCCGTTTGAAGACTTCAGCACGCGTGGTGGTGTTGAAGATCTGCAAAGTTTCTGAAGAAGATCTTGAAGTAAGTCGCTGAAGTCGCTGATTGAAGATCCTTCAAAGAAATCTGGAAACGCGAAGGCGATGAACGAAGATTTGAAGGTTCTTGACTGATGAAGATCGAGGACTTTGATGAACACGAATCCAGATGGATGAACACGCTCTTGACGATTTGTTGAATTTCTGGAAACCGTCTGATGAACATGTGAGCGAAACGAAATATCCGGTGGAAGGTTGTGAGGATCTTCGAAGATCTGGAGGGCGTGAAGATTGTTAGAAGCTTCGGTCAATGGAGATCTTGAATATCTCGTTGATGGGTCTTGAAAAAAATCTGGGAATCCGATGAACTCCTTGAAGGTGGTTGAATCCTGATGGAGGTATTGAAGAGAATGGAAAGAGGATTTCTGGAAAAAACGATGAAGACGATGAAGATTGGTGAAGATCTGGTGGAGTGGATGAAGTTTCCGGCGATTTTGTGTTTCCGGCGAAGGTTGATGAAGGTCGTTTGAAGGTGTTGGTGAGGAAGATAAAGATTGGATGAATTTCTGGAGATTTTGATGTTTCCGACGACAGTTGGCGGTGGTCGGAGATGGTTAGGGTGACCGGAGGGAGTTAGTTAGGGTGGCCGCCGGTCTTTGCATGGCCGGCGATGAAGGGTTTCCGGCGGGGGGACGGGTGGCAGGATGGTGAAGGGATAGTGTTACACGTGTGTGGGGAGTTACTGCATGAGTGCCAAGTGTGAGGAGAGAGGGTGAGACGTGGCAGAGGCTGAGTGAGAGAGAGAGTGAGGTGGAAGAAGAAAGGGACGTACGCGTGGCGAAGCTATTTATATGACACGTGGCTCTGTGGACTTGGACTTTAATTGGGTTTTGCTGAAATGGATACTGGCCCAATAGACTAAACATGTGACTTAATGATTAAAACGTGATTAATTGGATTAAACTCTAAAAACAAAAATTAAACTGAAACAAAAACCCAATTAAACCTAAAAACGAAAATTAACATATAAAACCTAATTAAAATCTATTATTAAACCTAATTAATCCTATTAAACAAAAAACTATTTATCAAAAAAATCTAATTAAATCTTAAAAAAACAAATAAAATCTAAAACATTATTTAATATCTATTATTAAAAGAAACTACTCTTATTGAAAAACAAACAATATCTAATAAAATCTAAACATTTAATCCCTTTTTTTTAAACTATTCTATTAAGAAAATTAATATCTAATTATCTATTTTTTTTTAACTATTCTATCAAAAGAAAATATGATAATATCTATTTATCTATCTATATTTTTTTTTCAAAAAACCATTAAAAGGAAATCAATATCTAAAAATTTATTTTTAAAGTCTATTCTATTAAAATAAAATAATACCTAAAAATCTTTAAAAATCTATTAATTTCTAAAAAATGAAAAGAAAATTTATTTAAACTCTAAAAAATTATTAAAAATCTATTAAATCCAGAAAAATCCAATTAAATGCATTAAAAAACCAGAAAAATAAAAGAAAAATCCTAAAAAAAACCAAGAGGCCGATTAAACCGAATAAAACCCAATTGCGCAACCGTAGCGGAACCCGGGCACCGATATGTCCTGAAAACACAGGGAACGAACACCAATTCTCAACAGACTTTTATTATGACCGGCCTGTACTGCCTGAAACGCCAGGGGCTGCAATCCCGATAAAAATCACTCTGATTGAGGAAAATGCCATGTATGCGGTATGCGAATGCGAATGCAAAATGCGTTGAAACATAAACCAGATATGGGAACCGGTTGGTCAAATTTTAGGGTGCAACAATTAGTATGAGACGTATATCTCATATTAATAAGCTCAATCTGTTCAGAGGACTTCCTCAGTTGAAGTTCAACTTAGATGCTCTTTGTGAAGCATGTCAGAAAGGAAAAATTTCAAAATCTTCTTTCAAAGCTAAAAATGTTGTTTCTACCTCTAGACCATTAGAGCTGCTTCATATTGATCTATTTGGATCAGTGAAAACTGCATCCATCAGAGGAAAGAAGTATGGATTAGTCATAGTTGATGACTACAGTAGATGAACATGGGTAAAATTCCTGAAACACAAGGATGAGTCACATTCTGTGTTCTTTGACTTCTGCAAACAAGTCCAAAACGAAAAAGAATTTAAAATTGTTAAAGTCAGAAGTGATCATGGTGGAGAGTTAGAAAATAAATACTTTGAAAAATATTTTAAAGAAAATGGCATTGCACATGATTTTTCTTGTCCTAGAACTCCTCAACAGAATGGAGTTGTAGAAAGGAAAAATAGAACATTGCAAGAAATGGCCAGAACCATGATCAACGAGACTAACATGGCAAAACATTTTTGGGCAGAAGCAGTGAATACAACTTATTATATTCAGAACAGAGTGTCTGTAAGACCTCTTCTGGAGAAGACTCCCTATGAATTGTGGAGGAATAGAAAGCCTAACATTTCTTATTTCCATCCTTTTGGATGTGTTTTTTTTTAATTTTAAATACTAAGGAAAATCTGAACAAGTTTGATTCTAAAGCTCAGAAGTGTTTCATGCTTGGATATTCTGAACACTCTAAAGGCTACAGAGTATACAATATTGAGACACAAATTGTAGAGGAATCAATTCATGTTAGATTTTATGATAAGCTTGGCAATCAAAAGCCTAAGTAGCTTGAAATTTCTGCAGATAGAGAAGTCCTTCTCACAAACTCTGAAGAATCAGAGGCAGACAAAGCTCAAGCAAAACTACCAGAAGCAACGTCAGATGCTACTCCTTTGACTACTCAGATGGACAGCTTGACAATTTCTGAAGAACCAAATTTTAAAGGATCATCCAGAATCAAAGCCTCTCATCCAGAGGAAATGATAATTGGAAAGAAGGATGACCCTATCAGAACAATATCTTTTCTCAGATCATCTGGAACGTCATTGTTTGGTTTGGTATGTATCATTGGACCTACCTTTGTGGATGAAGTTCTGCAAGATAATGATTGAATACTTTCTATGCAAGAAGAACTTAACCAATTCACAAGGAATGATGTTTGGGATCTGGTTCCAAGACCAAATGGATTCAACATCATTGGAACAAAATGGGTCTTCAGAAACAAGATGAACAAGCAAGGAGAAGTTATCAGAAACAAGGATAGGCTGGTTGCTCAAGGATATAGTCAGCAAGAAGGTATAGATTACACAGAGACATATGCTCCTGTGGCAAGGTTAAAATCTATTCGCTTGCTTATTTCTTTTGCTGCACATAATAACATCACTCTGTATCAGATGGATGATAAAAGTGCTTTCTTAAATGGTTTCATAAAAGAGGAAGTTTATGTTCATCAACCTCCTGGTTTTGAAAATGAAAAATTTCCAAAACACGTTTTTAAACTGAAGAAATCACTCTATGGCTTAAAACAAGCTCCCAGAGCTTGGTATGAGAGGCTGAGTAATTTCCTTCTGGAAAATAATTTTATCAGAGGAAAAATTGATACTACTCTCTTCCATAAGTCAATTAAGAAAGACATTATAATCTGTCAGATTTATGTTGATGACATTATTTTTGGAACTACCAATATTATGCTTGGAAAGGAGTTTGCTCAATCTATGCAGGCAGAATTTGAAATGAGCATGATGGGAGAACTCAGATTCTTTCTAGGAATTCAAGTGAATCAGACTCTAGAAGGCACCTACATACATCAGACAAAGTATGTAAAGGAGCTTCTGAAGAAATTCAACATGACAGAAAGTAAGCTAGCAAAGACTCCAATGCATCCAACAAGCACTCTAGGTAAAGAAGAGGTAAGTAAAAAGGTAGATCAGAAGCTCTACAGAGGTATGATTGGTTCTCTTCTGTACTTGACTGCTTCTAGACCTGATATCCTCTTTAGTGTGTGTCTATGTGCTAGATTCCAATCAGATCCTAGAGAATCTCACTTAACATTTGTTAAGAGAATTCTGAGGCATCTGAAAGGTACTACTAACGTGGGTTTGTGTTACAGAAGATCTGATGAATACATATTAGTTGGATTCTGGGATGCTGACTATGCTGGAGACAGAATAGAACGTAAAAGTACTTCTAGAAGCTGTCAGTTTCTGGGAAGTCATCTGATCTCATGGTTCAACAAGAAGCAACCCGCAATAGCGCTTTCAACAACAAAAGCAGAATATATTGTTGTTGCTGGTTGTAGCACACAGATGCTCTGGATGAAAAGTCAACTAGAATATTATCAAATACATGAGAGTAACATTTCTATCTTCTGTGATAATACTTCTGTTATTTGCCTATCTGAAAACCCTATTTTACATTCTAAGGTAAAGCATATAGAAATTAAGCATCATTTCATTAGAGACTATGTTCAGAAGGGAATTATAAGTTTGAACTTTGTTGATACAGACCATCAATGGGCTGATATCTTCACAAAACCGCTTGCTGAAGATAGGTTTAAATTTATTCTGAAGAATATCAGTATGGATTTTTGTCCAGAATAAAACTATTATTCAGAAGAAAATTTATTCAGATGAAATATGAATAATGTCTATACTCTGAAGTAATTCATTTGATTATTTCCTTTGGTATGTTATTTTTTTTTTGTGAAACTCTGATCTAACAAGTCTCAGAAGGTCTGAGCGTTGTTTAACGTTTCTTATTCTAAAGAGATTCAGAGGCTCATCAACATCAAACACGTGTCACATGATATCTGAAAAGGTGGAGTGTAAATCAATGAGACGCCATTTTGAGGTACTGTTTGAATTCTCAATTTCTCGTTTTCCTCCCCACACTTGTCAGTATCATTTATTGCTATTAAATAATTATTCTTTTTTGATGTGACTTTTTGTTTTAAATTAATTGAATTAAATGATGAACGTGTGCCCTAATTTTCCCCCCTATATATTCCACAACACAACACCTCTCACATTTTTTCACTCTCTCTCACACTTGTATGCATTTCTGTTTGCTTCATTGCTTCTTCCTCTCTTCTAAACCTAAATCTCAAAGAAGAACTCGTTATCTCTCAAGATCAGAAATGGAAACTTCATCTTCAACCTCTCAACAGTTTGAATCTACAATGGCTGCTGTTTCATCTTCTACTATGGGTCCTACTCCGTTCAAAGAACCTGTAAGAACTCTCCTCACACCTGTTGATCAACTGGAAGTTTTATGTGAGTTCTTGGTTGATTTTGAATGCATGGTTGTGAATGGTTATGATTTGCGTCCAACTGTGTCATCACAAGGATGGAAAAAGTATTTTGATAGACTGATCGGTCCAGTTTATCCTTGCTTGGTCAAAAAATTTTGGATCCATGCAAACGTTTTCCCCAAATTCATTGTTTCTTCAGTTCTGGGTAAAGATATTATTATCACTGAAGATCTGATTCGCAAGTTGATAGGATATCAAGAAACATATGGTGTTACTCATCTGCCAGCAAGTCGTATTGATATGAATGAGGTGTAAAGTGAAGTTTTCACTTCTGGGGAAGCTTCAAGCAAGATACAGGATTTAAAGGTTCATTACAAGATCTGGGCTAAGATCTTCTTGGGCTGCATACATCCCAGAAAATCTACAAATTCTCCCGACTACATCAACACAGATCAGATGTATTTCATGTACTGTCTGGGTAAAGGCATCAAGGTGGATCTGCCTTACTTACTTTTTACTCATCTGTGAGGACATGTAAAAATGTCTAGAGAATCTGTCAAAACAAAGCATCGGAAGGTGAGAAACTGGATCCCTATGGGAAGACTGATCTCAGATATTCTGACTGAAAATGGATTAGTGGATCATCTGACAGAGGCTGGTATGAAAGAAGAGTTAGCTTCAATTATTGGAAAACCTCTGAATGGAAAGAGTCTGCAAAGGATGAGGATAGTGGAAGAACTTACTTCTGCACCAGTTCAGATCAACACTAAAGAAATAAACAAGAGAAGAATTCCTTTAGATGATTTTCCTCTATTCTCTGCTGACGAACCAAAGGAAGTCATTCTGAATTACATAGTTGCATGCTTAGCATATGGAACCCCCTTGCCAGCAAATCTGATCCAAAGAAAGAGATGAACCTGGACCAGATCTCTATGGGGAGAAACAGAGAAAGAGAAGAAAGGTCTCAAATGAAGGATCTTCAAAGCCCAAGAGGAAAGCTTCTGGAGAAGCATCTTCTGCAAAGCCAAAACGCATCAAGAAGCAGAAAGGTAACACTTCTGCAAGTTTATCTTCTATTTTAGAACAAGTAAGAGAAGTACTAACATCTGAACCTCCTCCTCCTTATGACCCAATTCCCACACCTTCTCCTCCTCACAACTCTGAACCTATTTCATCTGAACCACAAAAATCTCAACCACCCCATTCTACACCTCAACCACATCAAACTTCTGAACCTCAACCACAACCATCTAAACACACAACATCTTTACCATCCATACCTTCCTTCAACATCCATCAGAAAACTAATTCTGATAAAACCCCATCTTCTATTCCACAAACATCTAAACCAAATCATTCTGTAAACCAACCTTCTGAAAATCCACCATCTGAAAATCAAACATCTGAACCACAACAACCAGAAACCATACCATCTGAACTTGTCATTCTTGATCTTCAACCTCTCACGATTGTCTATTCAGTTCCATCTGGATCATTTGAATCTTCTGATTCATCTAATTCCACTGATTTTGATAGATCATATGTTATCTCATCTTTTCTCAAACCCTTTGTTTCTATCCCATCTGACCCTGAGGATGATACTTTTTCTTCTGAACCAACCCCATCTGAATCTAAGATTGCTAATACTTCATCTGTCCATATTTCATCTTCATCATACCCACCTGTTATCATTATTCCTTCTTTTTCCATACCTTCAACTTCTGTTCCCACCAAAACACCATCATTAGAAGCCTACCTCAAACCCAAACCTAGGCTAGATGTTGGTACTCTGTTTGCTGGTTTTGAAAAAGAAATAAATATGTGGTTATCTTCTGTCAAGAAGGAATGTCTTTCAAGTATGAATCCTGATGATTCTGAAGCTATCTGGAAGAGATTCAAAAATAGATTCAACTCTGTAGCTTCAAATCTTCAAGATATTTATTCTAATGATGCAAAGGTCAGATTTGCTGAAGCTGTCAGACTCACTCTTTTGAGTGTTAGCAGAAATCCAACCTTGCTTCTGGAAAACACACCTGCAAAGGATATGTGTCTTCCTTCTAAAGACTTTGTTGCGTCTGAAACTGCTGAAGTGTCTAAGCCTGAAGAAGTCATTCCAGAAGTTTCTGCTCCTGGTCCTGAAGAAACTCTTGACCCTGTTCAACCTTCTGACATGATTGTCTATAATGCTTCTGCTTCTTTGGTCCTTCACAATGCCTCTGCTTCTGCATCTGCTCTTGAATCATCTGAAGTGAAGAAAGAAGATGAAGATCTGCATGCTAAGTTTGCTGAGCTCAAGGCTAGAAACACTGAGATAAGATCTTGGATGGTAAAGTAGGAAAAGAAAACTGAAGAAATCAAGACTTGGATGGCGAAGCAAGACGAGTCAACATCTGAGATAACGAATCTTATGAGGATTTTGGCTTCTTGTCCTTCTTAGTTTATTTGTTGTTTTATGCACTTATGTGTTAACTATTTGTCTGTTTCTATTTTGGATTACCTTTATCAATGCTTCTGAATGTTGTATTTTTCCATCTGAATCTATCATATGATTTATTGTTTTTCCTCTGTTATTTTTTATCTTAAAGTTTTTCTTAATCAGATTCTTTTTGATATGACAAAAAGGGGGAGAAAATGGTAATTTTGATAATTCACATAAACAGATACCAAAAGGTAACTCATACATGATATATCTTATCTAATCATATTTTTTGAGTGTTTCAGAGCTAATAATTCTCATCTGATAAAATTCTAAGAATTAACTCTGAACTAAAGTCTGAGAATCTACAAGTTTCCTCTGACGCTGAAAAGAATACAGAAGCTGAAAGGGAAGTATTTAATCTTTTCAGAAGTGTTCATTTCAGGGGGATATTAATATTCTCAGGGGAGAGATATTTCTTTTCTATTTAAACAAAATTTCCCATAGCTTTTTTCATCATCAAAAAGGGGGAGATTGTTAGAACACAGATTGATGTTTAATATATCTCATTGTTTGATGATAACATTAATGAAATTTTGTATAGAGAATTTATATACTCTATTTTGGTTCAAGTGTTTATTTGTTTCAGATATCAAAATTAATATTATTCTGGAAGCAAGAACGCCTCTGAACACTGCATAACGATAAAGCTCTGAACGTCAGAAGCAACACATCAGAAGACTCTGATCTGCTACAAATGAATCTTAGCAAAGCTAAGTAGAATTTGAGTAAAGAATATACAGTAAAGCTTCAGAAGACTCTGGAACTACTTAACGCTGCAAGTATAGAGGCTCTGATAAAGCTAGTTTGTTATGATAAAGAATTTCACGCTTAAAGCACTTTGCTGCAAAACTCTGATCTGAAGAACTAGGAACATCATCAGAAGTTCTGATGCAAGACGTTCCAAAGTTGTTGAAGAAGATGCTGTTCAAATAAAGATCCGTTGGCATATTCCTTGTCCTTATACAAACGACTCTTTCCTCATTCGTGCATGACATAGGAATTCAGACAAAAAGGTTTTGTCAGAACATTCCCCTTCTGAGAAAGGAAAAGTCAATAGAAGACAAAAGCAATAGAATGCACAACATTGCACAGTCTTTGAGAAATGGACTTCAAAGTAATATAAAAGCAAGTCTCAGCATCACTTCAAAGGTTAACGAACTTCAAACGAATTATTGACAAATTATTCAACAAGCAAATCATACAAACTTTCTTCAAAAGCTGAATAGTTTTCTTTTCATTCTTTAACTTGTGTAAAAATCACTGTTGTGATATAGCTTTTTAGAAGCAAATCTTAAACATATTGTTAGTTTATCTTTTGTAAAAGATTCCTTAAGAGACCAAGTGTGGTCAGATTTCTTGAGAAGACTAAGACAGTTGTCTTAGTGGTTTACACTGTAATCAGTTTGATTTAGTGGATTAAGTCCTTGTTGAGAAAGGCAAATCACCTTAGTAGGGTGGACTGGATTAGTTTTAGTTCAAACGAACCAGGATAAAAATACCTTGTTATTTTTTCTATCATCCAAATTGTTTTTAAAACCCTTATTCAACCCCCTCCCCTTCTAAGTGTTTTTCCTACCTTCAATGATGAGGTATATCCAAAAGGATATCATCAAATCAAATCAAATCTGTCAAGAGATATAAAACAGTAGCGCCTGCTGTACCAGATCTAGATGTCATGGTATCTGTCTGAAACACATGACAATAGTATTGTCATGATAGTTGATGAAGATGTTATAACATCTTGCTCAACATCAGTATAGAAGCATGTTTTACCAATATTTATCCAATCATAAAACCATGGAACTAACAATTATGAATATGACAGTCTTTGGATGTTTGTCTTACATGAAAATTTTGTACAAGAAATATGACAAATTCGGAGAAAGAGTGGAAAAAAAATGCATATTTGTTGGTTAATCTCGAGGACAATATGGGGAGTATATAATCTAGACACACACACTTTAATGACATCAAGGGACGTTGTGTTTTATGAACATATATTTCCATATGCATTGAGACAAAATGATACACAAGTAATATTAAGAATCATAAAAATCTACATCAAGTAAAAGAAGAACCAATATATTTATTTGACCAAAGAGAAACTAATAACCCTTTAATAGAAGACGTATCAATGCATACTCCTAATAATCAAGAAGAACCTAATGTTTTCCATGGTGATAAAATCCCTTCAAATTCTAATTATAAAGAGATAAATTTCTCTAAAATATAAGGGGATCCATAAAACCATGAACCTAGCATAATAGAAGAAAGATATATGGGAAAAAGAGATTTGCATAATGAAGAGGAAATCATAACTAAGGAGGAGTTATAATTACATCCTAAAAAAGACAAATGATGGCACTCTGTCATACTATGTGCTTTTAAAGTGCGCGTGTACCACAAGACAAACAATACTTGGACATTTAGTATGATTTGTGGTTTACATAATTATGGATTAAGTCACAAGTTAGTAATTCATCTAATTCACCGTCGTTTAGATTCTGAAGAGTAGAAATGTTTTAGCCTAAAAATACACTCGCAACTTTGAAAAGGAAAAGACCTGAAAGTGTCTCAAATATTAAGTAAGTGTATAATGTACGCAACCAAAACAAAGGGGTGATAAAGGGTCCAAGATCTGAAATGAAATAGTTGTCAAAACTTCTAGATGAGCATCATTGTGTATCTAGGTACATAGTGTGTGAGGATGGAAATTTTGTTCAAGATATATTTTGGACGTACCCTTATTCCATCATGTTGTTTAACACATTTCTCACGGTATTAACTATTTATTCAATGTATTTGACCAACAAGTACATGATTTCTCTTATATAAATTGTTTGTGTTACTTCTACGAAGATGAATTATTCAATCGTCTTTACATTTTTGGAATGTGAAAAAGAGGATAATATTTCATGGGCTTTGGAAATGTGTCGCAATATGCTCAAAAACTCATAAAACATGTTATAGTAATTCTCATTGATTGTGATACCTTACTGATTGTTGCAAAGACATTTCCTACATCATGCGATTTACTATGTAGGTATCATACAACAACAAAATGTTAGAAGTAGAATTGAGACAATGTTTGGAAACAAACTAATCAAGGGTGAAAACAGAAAAATGGTCAAACCTAGTCAAATATTGGAACACATAATGGATGCTTGGAGTGTTATAATCAATTCCTTTATAGAGGAGTTATACGTCAAATTTATCATAAAGTTCATAAGTGTGCACGTGAAATATCTAGATTTTCTTGAAATATGTTGAAAGTACAATATTAAACCATTTGAAGGAGAAATTTGTTTGTGCATGAACTGATCATGTTAGACATCTCAAATATACCACAACTAATATAGTTGAATCTTCTCATGCTAAATTGATGATCTGGTTGGGAAATAGTAAGGGGTGTTTCTGTAAGGGTTGGAAATCAGTGACACAAACAATTGAATTACAAGACAATTAGGTGAATTCATCATTTGGTTTCAACTTCACAATATTAGAACATAAATTCAAAGACAAAAATGTGTATTCACAATTGATAGACAATATATATCTCAAGAGAGATTGAACTTTATCTATCATGAAGTTGTTCGGGTAAAGAAAATAGGTCCTTATATTTTAATGTATGGTTGTACACTTAGAAGAACATATGGTATTATGTGTTCTTGTTTAATAGCTAAGAATATGAATCTTGATAGACCTAGAAAAGGGATTTAAGATGAGGTAAACATACAATATAAAAGGCTTTAGTTTGATGATGACAATGTGATTAAGGATGATAAATTGAATATCTCTATTATAAAAAAATGGGAGGTGATTGAAGATATATTTTTAAAAGCTAATTATAACTTGAAACTGCACATCAAAGAGCAGTTGCACAAGATAGACGATTCATAAACCACTGCTAAGAATCCACTCGTAGAACTGGTAAGAACTAAGGGTGCACATAAGAAAGGTTAAACCAATACTTAATGATAATTCTAACAAGCGGTTACCATCTGTCGCTACTATGAAAATCGGCGCCGGCTGAAGAGAAGAGTCGCCACCGTGCGTTATTTATCCCAAAGGAGGGAAAGGAAATGCTCGAAGTAAACCTCACGCAAAGACGGGAAAGGAATGGTCATCGCAACCAAATCCTGGATTCGGGAATCGGTTACGCAAGGGGAAGGTATTAGCACCCCTCACGTCCATCGTACTTGATGGGATCCACGCTTGTTTTCTAGTACGAATTGTTATTCTATCTATTCTAAAGGTCAAGGGTTAAAAAGGAAAGAAATGACTCGGCAAAGTATCGCACTTTATGCCTACGTATTCTCGTCTGGAACGAGAAATCAGAGTCAACGTAGTTCGCCTACCTACGGGAAAGGAGGGGAAGGTTGCTCGCTAGGATACGGCATCCTATGCCTACGTACTTTCATACAGCATGAAAGATCAGAGCAAACGTAGTTCGGGCTACGGAAGACACAAGCTTGTCTGACTGTTTTTAATCTCCTTATATCTCCTATCTCCTAAGTCTTCATTAAGCAATCTTCAAGCACAAGCAACTCCAAGCTCCAAGCATAATTATTAGTCTTTAATCATCCTCAAAGTCTTCATGAGCTCCAACAAGCCAAATCCAAGCCCAAACTCCCAAGGGAAAGGCCCAAAACCCATCAAAAAACACAATATCCCAAGAGGGAACACACCAATATCAACCAACTTGCAAAAATCAGATAAAATGGAAATACTCATTATAAAATCCTAGATTAATTTCTAAGGGATCCTACCTAGGTACCCTATACCCCAAATAAAACCCAAGGCCTAAATCAAACTAAAAAACCAAAAACTATATGTTGAAATGCACCTATGTCAAGTTGAAACCCTAATTCTAGCACACTAAAGTTCCTTATTCAAAACTAACTAAAATTAAATTGCAAAAATGTGATAAAATTCCAGGGGGAACCTAATTCTATATACTAATCATATCAAAAAGAACCAAGTCAAAAATCAAGGAGAAATGATCATACAAAATTCAGAAAGTTGGATATATCAAATAAAAGTGAAATAAAAGCAATTAAAAGTAAAAATAAACCAAAAAAATAAAAATGAATGAGATGACATTTTTATTCTTTTATAATTTTCTTGATGTCTTGAGGAAAATGGGGAAAAAACTCCCATGCAAAAATATTAATTTTCCAATTAGTTATGAATTTTCAAAGATCCTAAAATAAATGTGAAATGAAATGAAAAATAAAAGGAAAATGAAAAGGGCGCGTGCCCAATAGCAATTAAAAACAGTTCAGATCCTGATATGGGCCCAGAGGGGGGTGCAGATAACCAAGTGCGCATTAGGCCCAGTTACATCAGAAATTAAATGAAAAAATAGAAAGAAAATGAGAAAACCTCGGTACGAATAACAATGAATATTAGTGTATTCCTCAGTGGGCCTCCTAAGTGGGGTGTGGATATCAGTTAAGTCACTTAAGCCCAAGCTGGCAATTTAAGTAATACGGTGCGTTTGGACGCCTTCAGAACTCTCCTTCACAAACTTGGAATCACGCGTGGCCGTTGGATCTCGATTTGAGTCAAAGTCTTCATCTAATCTAAGGGATTCTGAGTCATCTTCAACCTTTAAACCTTCTTGGAGGGAAAAGCCATGGATGAATAGAGTGATCAACTTCATCTTCCTCAATTCGTATCCCTCTGATTCTCCATCAAAACTCAAAATTAAAAACCCTAACTTGCTCCAATTTTCACCAGCAATTCAACCATGGTAATTAAACACATTGAAACATCTTCCTCCTCAAAACACGATTGAATCCTCAGAAATTACTCAAGAATGGAATCTCACCAAACCTAAAATTGAGTGGCCTACACTCTTCACCATGTTTCACTAAATATTTCTAGCCATCAAATCATGATTATATCATCAAGAACAACAAGATATGAGCATGAACAGAAAATGCATCACTCCACTAATTGTCTCTAAACCAATCCTAATGCTACCAGAAAGCTCCCTATGATCATCTACATTGAATATAACCATTCAAAGCCTATTGAAACTACCTAAATCAAGCCATGGAGTGAAGTTTTCATACCTGCAAATTTGAGATGAACAGAGTGATCAAAGCTTCCAGATAAGCTTCAATACTTTCCAGACACCTTCACCAACACCAAATCAAGCTTCTGTATGCAAAGAGAGAGATTGAAATAGCCTGGATTTTTGAATTCGATCTTGAGTTTCAGGCTGAAAATTCCAAGTGTAATCTCACAGTTCTTCAATGCTCTTGCTATGGATTCTATCTGGAATCATTCACCAATGCTAGAGCAAGCTTTTTAGATCAAAAGAATGGATGGAAAGTGGCTGAAACCTTGTAACATAATTCTGTTTGCAAATGGAAAAGTGAAAATGCAATCTCTCCAATCTCCCTCAATTCTCTCCAACTCTGGCTCTGAATCACTTCATAAGTATATATAGAATGTATTTGAAGACCCTAGAAAGTTCTAGATTGATCCAATGAGAAAATCAACTTCTCATGTCATGAGATCTCATGTCATGCTATGCACTTATACCAGTCCATGTAGCAGCTTGCAATTATACTCAATTCTGATCCAAATTGTCTTCTAATGAGATATTGGATGTGTTAAGATGGAAGGAAGCCTTGCATTTGCCTTGACAAGTGATTTTGCATATGTGCCTTATGATGCAAGTAACCCATTTACAAAGCAAGTCATAAAAATAACCCTCAATTCAAAATTGTGGTAATGTCAATGTTCTCAAAATGCATTTTACAATCAAATTGATATGTGTTGCACCCCAAAATTTGACCAACAATTATTTATTCATTGAGTGTTTGGAAGTGGATACCTTCATCAGAAAGTTCAAGAGATCCTCAGAGGAATGGGTTGAAACCAGGGTTATGTGCTTCATAGCTTGAGAGTTGTGGGTGCCCCTCAGATGGTTCTGAGACTTTGAGAATGAATTTGATGTTTTGGGAAAGCCTATGATATGTCTTAATAGCCTTCATGAAGCCCAGAGAAGTCATTGTGCAAGAGTTCAGAAGATTCAACCATGAATGATGAATTAGGGTTTTGACTGGGTCAACCCTAGGATAACTGAAGATTTGGAGAAGGTTGAGACTCAATCCAAAGGCCATGAGATCATGGAATGATGCATAGAGATGATATAAAGATGATTCCTAGGCCAACTCATCATGAGTGAGGAGTTTGAGAAGTTCCAAGTCAGGGTCCCCAAGGATTGTCAGTGAAAAACCCTAATTTGATCCCTATCTTCCAGGCAGTTTTAGCCCAAGATGTGATTGATATCTCACTTTCCCCATAACATGAATGTTGTAGAGCTTGTTCTAAGCTTTAATTTGAGTGGTGGAAGTCCTTGATAGGAGTTACAGAGCCCAAGTTATGGTTTTGACAAATTACAGGTCAGCAGAGGTGTGTGAATCTGGGTCCTTGAAAGTCACCCAACTTGCAGACAACGTTTGCCCTAGTAGGAGGATTCCTATGATTTCTTGGTCAACATGAATGTTGAAGAACATCTTCTTAGCTTTAATTTGAGTGGTAGAAGTCCTTGATTGGATTTGTGGAACTCAACTTATGGTTTGAACAAGACAGGGGTATTTTGGTCATTTGTCAGTTATAGGTCATTTTAGCCAATGCCTAAAACTCCTATTTCCAAGCCTCAAATGGAAAAACTCAAAACATGAAAGTTGTTCAAAATGTGATTTTAAGTCTAGAAAGAAGGTCAAAAATTGTTGGAAAAGCTCATAGCATGAGGTTACATGATTGGTCAAAAATGAACTAAAAATGGCATATAAGTTTGAAAAGTTGAATTTGAAAATTGATTTGGAAGATCCACAAATCCAAAATAGGTCATCCAATATATCATTTTGATTGGAAACATCATTTTGAGAACATTGGTTTAGCTAGAATTTTGATTTGAAGCTTTAAAATGGGTGATGCTTTGAAAATTTGTTACTTGAAAAAGAAGGCAATGTTGAAAAACCTTACACAAGCCAAAGATGAGCTTGTTTTTCACTCATCCACACTCAATATCTCTCATAAGGAGAATTTGGCACAAAATGGTAAGGCATAAGGCATGAGATGAGAGAAATTCAACTTGTCCCCACATGAGATTTTCAAGAACTTTCCACCATGTTCTAGATGAATCTAGAAGTATCTAAGGATCATTATAAAAAGAGAGCCATGAAGAGAGTTCAAGGTTGGTGATAGAGAGAGATTTCAGAGGAGAGAGAGAGAGAAACAGCCATTGAAGTTCTTCCTTCAAGTTCAAGCAATCCAAGAAACCTTTCACTACAAGGCTTCTTCTCCAAAACCAGTGCAAACAGAATCATTTCCACCATTGGAGGATCATCCTGAAGCAATTACAAGGCTTGCAACATCCTCCACGAGCACCTACCATCATTACTTGACAGGTTCTTTCTCCTCCCTATACCTCTTAATTTATTTAGTTTTAGTTCATTCTTTAGGTGTAGAATTAATGTGCTAGGATAGAGGATCAATTTCTGAGAGTTTGAGAGCTCTGCGTGAGGTTCCATGGCAGGTGAGTGATTCTTTAATCTTCAAGAACTAGTTGTTTAGGGAGTTTTAAGTAGCATGAATTAGGTTAGAGTAGCTAGGGTAGCATGTAGAGCAAGTTTAGATCCTTAGGTTGAAGCTTCACCATGGTTGATCTCAGATGAACATGGTGGAACCATGATCTTAAGGTCTTCTGTTAGGATGATCTAGGGAGAATTAGGGGAAAGTATACGTATGGCTGTGTTCCTCTTGAGTAGTAGAAGTTTTTTCGTTTTGGAATCGTGGCATTTCGTGGCCTGAGCAGGGAGAACGGGTGAGGGGAAGATGAGTGCATGGATGGAGGGTTTCTGAAAACCCTAGAATCGTTGGGGACGATGAAGGTGGTCCGTTGGATTAGTCCCCAAGTTTGACAATTTAATCTCATCGCGCGGCCCAGATTCAATCTGAAGATGGAGGGAAAAGTTTAAAAAGTGAAACGTGGTCGTTTCATTTAAACTGGTCTATGGGCTTAACTCGCTATCCCCACCCCCCTTTTATCTGGCCCAACTGAAACCAACTAGCGCGCCTTGCTATTCCAACCCCCCTCCCTTTTATTTGTTTTAAATTCTTTTATTTTCTTTTAATATTTTTCTGTTTTAGAAAATTCATAAAAAATTGATAAATAATTCTTTTTTGTCCATTCTTTTTTCTATGATGAGATAATTTTGTGTAGAAAAATATAAAAATAAAAATGGAATTTTATTTTTAATGTGGAAATTTTAGTGGTATTTTCTTTAATATAGTGTATTTTCTTTCTTTTAGTTGATACATGATTTTGCAAGAATTGTTTTAGGACCTTCCTTTAGTCTTTTTAATCCATTCTTTTTTGTGTAATTAGATGATGAATCATAGTTCCCCATAGGATTTATTCTAGAATTTTAGAATTAAATTTTGATTAGTTTAATTAGGGTAGATATAGGGTATCCTAATTAGGGTTTAGGTTGTGTTTAGGTGAAGAATTCACTTTCTTTGAATAAGTTTTGTCTTGATTTTTAGGTAGAGGCCTATGTGGATGTTATGGGTAGATATTGTAGACCCTTGTGAATAATTGATAGATTTTTCCCCATTAGTTTAGTATTTTTAGGTATTTTCTGAAGTTTCCTGTTGATTTTGTCTACCCTGTGGTTATCTGTTCATCTTTGGGGTTCATTGTGGGGAATTTGTTGAGGGGCTTGTGTTGTCTTGAAGACCTTGATGGAGAGCATCATGAAGAGAAGATTGTAGATCAAGACTCAGAGACCCAGAGCTTGGCTTGTCCCCTGTTTGTGAGGTTTGAGATCCTGAAGTTTGAAGGAAGTTCATGGTACTTTCCTGAGGAAGGCACTATGAATGACTTTCATTCTTTCTTCTCACCTCTTTCTTAAGTATCCAATGATGTTGGAGCCAACTTGTGAGTTTAATTTCTCCTGAGGAGGAATGTAAACTGATCACATGTTGTTGAGCCACATGGGATACAACTCCTAAGTGAAAGCCTCCTAGTACTTTCCTGAGGAAGGTCCTATGAGTTTGTTCACTTAGTTCCCTTAGTTTATCTAGGATTTCTCAAGTATCCAATGTTGTTGGAGCCAACTTGTGAGTTTAATTTATCCTGAGGAGGAATGTAAACTGATCACAGTTGTTGAGCCACATAGGATACAACTCCTAAGTGAAAGCATCCTAGTACTTCCCTGAGGAAGGTCCTATGGGTCTATTCACTTATTTCCACTAGTTCAGATAGGATTTCCTAAATATCCAGTGATGTTGGAGCCTGCTTGTGAGTTTAGTTTCTCCTGAGGAGGAACGTAAACTGATCACAGTGGTTGAGCCACATAGGGTATGACTCCTGAGTATACACCTCCTAGTGCTTTCCTGAGGAAGACACTATGAGTCTGCTTGCTTAGCTCCCTCTCTTTGGTAAGCTTGTTCTGAAGCTTGAAGACTGGGATTGAATTCTCTTGTTTAGGGTCTTGCTTTAGTGCTTAGATTGGATTCAGATTTTGTTTTAGGATTGGAGAGTAGATTCTTTCTCATCTCAAGCACGTGTGTTTGTTTGCCTGAGGGCACTTCATTTCTTTTTTCTGGTTCTTTGCTTGATAGTATGTTGTTTATTTTCAGTATGATTACTGTTATTTCATGACTGGCTTGAGGTCGAGACGAGCTTGTGGAGGCTGAAACCCCACACACATTTCCTCCCTCACTTGCATTGCATGCATTTTACTGTTAAAGCTGATGCTTTTGTCTGTTTTGGTGTATCACTGACATGATCCCTTAGGACTCTCATTTCCTTTGATAAGGATTTGATGATAGACTTTTAGGTTGAAACCTATGCATGACAACATCTAGGAGTTCCCTGTTCAAACCTCAACCATAGGATGAATCCATGGCATGATAACAGTAGGACTTGATAGTCTCCCTCCTAGTTGAGCCATTTTTCCCGTAGTTTCCCGAACTACGTTTGCTCTGATCTTTCATACCAGATGAGAGTACGTAGGCATAGGATGCGATATCCTAGCGAGCAACCTTCAACCTTCACCCGTAGTTAAGCCGAACTACGTTGACTCTGATTTCTCGTTCCAGACGGGAATACGTAGGCATAAAGTGCGACGCTTTGCCGAGTCATTTTTTCTTTTCTTTTTCAGCCAGCCTTGATAGGTAGATAGATTATAACCAACCCGTCCAAGTAAACAAACAAGCGAGGATCCCGTCGAGTACGACGGACGTGAGGGGTGCTAATACCTTCCCCTTGCGTAACCGACTCCCGAACCCAGACAATGGTTGCAATGACCTTGTCTTACCCTTATTCGTCAGGTTTTTCCGATCGTTTCCTTTCCCGCTCTGAGGGATAAATAACGAAAGGTGGCGACTCTTCTGTCATGCCGGCACCTTATTTTCGCGCAAGCGACAGCTGGCGACTCTGCTGGGGACTGCGATGGTTCCCTATTCGAGTCTCGCCTCAGGTTTTTTCCTGGCTGTTTGGGGCAATCCCCAGCAGCTGGCGACTCTGCTGGGGAGTCATGGCATCTAGGGACTTTTCCCATCCCTTATGCTGGGACCGTTTCCCATCCCCTACGCGAGTCAATCCTATCGTTTGTGTGTTTGCTTTATGGGTTGCGTTTATTTATCGCATTTTTACTTCCCGCACTTTACTTCCCGCATTTCATTTCCCGCATTTTATTTCCAGTTGATATGATTATCTGTGCTGCTGTGGGAGAGGGATGTTACTGTGAGTGAAAAGCCGGACCTGGGCTTGAGTACACACCTAGATATAGTTGCGGAGAAGTAGTAGACGAACCTGTCTGCTGAGCAGGCACAGTTCCCTACGAAAATCTGCGCTCAGACGAGATTCTTGCAGAGGTGCTCCTTTCCGGTCCTGAGGATCTGAGGGGAGTCCAGACGTGAGGATTGTCGACTCTGGGGACCGATCATTTGGAAGTCAGCTAAGAGAGGCCTCTTCATGACTTGACGATGCCACTCCTTCTGGGAATCGTATTGTCACTCATGAAAGTCTGTGACGCTGATGACCGCATAGGATGCCGTACCTTTGTCCGTGGATTAGGTCCATCATACCTGTGAGTGGGGTCGGGATATTGCAGGAAACTTATACCTTCAGACCACTTGGTTTTCTTGACAGTGAATCAGTTATGTTGGGTTCTCAGTTGCAGAGATGTTCTTGACAGAGCGAGAGTTTGATCAGAGGATTTTATCATCAGGTGTTTGTCTGTTCTCGATAGAGCAGGCTTTGATCAGTGTATTATCGTCAGTGGTTTGTTCTGGACGGAGCAGATTTTGAGTGGGGTCTAAAGATCTCATCGGCAGTTGTTGTTTGTTCTTGATAGGGCAGATTTTGAGTGGGGTTTGAAGATCTCATCAGCAGCTGTGTGTTTGTTCTCGACAGGGCAGATTTTTGATTTGGGGTCTGAAGACTTCATCAACAGATATTCCTTGATATTGCACCCGGGGTCTTTATTATCGGGCACTTACTCTTGTCAAGGCAGAATTTTGATCTCGATCCTATCAGATGGTTATTCTCAAGCAGATCAGATCAGTGGGTTTACACCGGGGTTTCCTTCTCATCAGTGACTGTTGACACCGAATTTCCACAGCAGCCACCTGGATATATCGTTGCATGCCTGCATTCTGCATTAGCTTGCATAATCATTCGCATTCCATTGGCGTGTGTCTGTGACAGGTACCGTTTCCCCGATCCAGGATCTCTCGCCTCTTATTGCGTTACTGCAGCCTTTCTCAGGAAGACTGATGCGTTCGAGTTCTCGGTCCTTGTTGTGTCAAATCTGACTATTGCTGATACTATGTGTGAGATTGCTGTTTCCATGATTGGGCCTAGATTCCTCTCCTTATTATTGCCAACAGGTGCCAGGATCGGGGGATAATCTCTCAAGCACACAGACACACGCATGCATCTGCATAAAACATTTTTGCATGACATACATCCTGTTACCTTTTCCTAACCTTTGATTTTGACAGGTTTTTCAGGTACTCAGGTTCCGAGCTGTTTTCGATCTCCAGGATTGATCAAAGATTCATCCACCGCTACTCAACTCGCGCCAATCAAACGAGAATCATGGACCAGGTACAGTCAGATGTTCAAGAGCTTCGTGAACGGATGGATCGTTTTATGGAGCTGATGCAAGTAGTTGCGAATGGGCAAGACCAGCTTCGTACTTTGGTTCAACCTCTCATCTCCAGGGTTGACAGTAATGGAATACTTCACGGCGGGGCCGTGCCCACTCCTCCTCAAGGGGATACTCCACAGAACGTTGTTCTTGCTGCCGGGGGCAACGGCAGTGCTAACGGCAATCTTATGACTAATCTCGGACTTAATGCGGCAGGCGCCGGCAATGGTGGTTTGGGAGCCAATGTTAACATGGGGCCGGTCAACGACAATGTTGGTGCAGGAAATATGGTGGTGCCTCAACCGTGGCTGGAGGACCATCAGGATGACATATTCTCTCAAAGAGGTGTAGAGGCAGAGTTGACTGCTGAGGCCCAACTCAGGTTCAAGGCGCTGGAAGATAAAATGAGAGATATAGAAAATCAGAACGCATTGGGCGTTGACATGGCCAAACTCGGGTTGATTGCTGACTTTAAAGTACCTCACAAGTTCAAGGTGCCTATCTTTGAGAAGTATAGGGGCACTACTTGTCCCCGTGTTCACCTCCGATCTTATTATAGAAAGATGTCCGCTTATTCTGACGATGAGAAGCTGCTGATGCACTTCTTTCAGGATAGTCTTTCTGGTCCATCGCTCGAATGGTATATGGGTTTGGAGCCCGCTGCTGTGCGCACCTGGAAAGATCTTGCAGAAGCGTTTGTTCTCCACTATCAATATAATAGCGACTTGGCTCCCAACCGAGTTCAGCTTCAGAATCTCTCGCAGCGGAACAATGAAAGCTTCAAAGAGTACGCCCAGCGGTGGCGTGAATTGGCTGCTCGGGTTCAACCACCGATGGTTGAGCGTGAGTTGGTGCAAATGTTCGTGGCTACCCTTCCTGGAGTCTATTATGAAAAGCTGATCAGTGGCATGTCTGGAACATTCTCGGCCCTCATCACTTTGGGCGAGCATGTTGAGAACGGTATAAAGATCGGAAAAATTCAGGGCGAATCATCCTCAGCTGGAGGAGCTAGCAAGAAACCCTATACTGGCAAGCGCCGAGAGGGAGATGCCAGTGCTGTCACTAATGCTAGGAGAAAGGGCAAGGGCCCTCAGCCTCAGATTGCTAGCATAAACATCCCAGCTGCTCCCCCGCAGCCGCAGCAGCAGCCCCAGCAACAGAATAATCAGGGATATAAGAGATATCAGAATCGGGGTCCCCTAGCAAACCGTCATTTGGAAACTCCTCCTATGCCGTATGCACAGCTTCTGCAGACGTTGCTTCAGCTCCAATTAGTTCATAAAAGGACAATGGCTCCCTTAACAGGGGCACCCCCACCAGAGTATGATGCTAATGCTACTTGTGAATTTCACTCGGGGACACCTGGCCATACGGTTGAGAATTGTAAAGCTTTTAAGCACAAAGTCCAGGACTTGGTGGACGCCAAGGTTATCAACTTTTCTGACAGCGTGCCCAACGTCACCAAAAATCCAATGCCTCATCATAAGGGGGGCGGAGTGAATGCTGTTATCACTGAGGAGAATTCAGACTTGCTGACCGATGTCAAGGATTTGAAGACGCCGTTGAGTTTTGTTAAGGCTAAGTTGCTGAAGAAGGGCTTCTTTCCCGGATGTGGAGAGTTATGTATGGCTTGCGCTACACTTCCTGATGGGTGTGAGCAGTTGATCGAAGGTATCCAGAGTCTGATGACCGAGGGTATTTTGCAGTTCAGTCGGAGCGTTGAGAATGCGTCAGGGGAAGTCGTGCTGAAGCAGGCAGACAAAGTTGCTACCATTACTATTCCTCGTCACCCTATTACTATTTCTGCGCCCCGTCCGCCCTCTGTCACCATCACCAGGGCCGGACCAATCCCATTCGAGAGTACCAATGCCATTACATGGCATTATGGCGCCGAAGTTTATTGTAATGGTCAGAAGATAGAGCTTGAGCCATCCGGATCGACTGCGCAGAATCTTACTGAAATCAGTGGTATCACTAGAAGCGGAAGAGTGTTCGCTCCGGCAGAGGTTGCAGCAGAGAAAGTGGTCCGAGCTGACGCTGTGGATAAGGGTAAAGGTAAAGCTGTTGAGGAGGTCCCTGCAGGGGCAGAAAAAGACTTGCTGGTTAAAGATGCTGAAGAGTTCATGCGACTAATCAAGAAGAGTGACTACAAAATTGTAGATCATCTTCATCAGACTCCGTCAAAGATCTCGATTCTTAACCTATTGCTGTGTTCTGAAGCGCACCGCAACGCATTATTGAAGGTATTGAATGCTGCATACGTGCCGCAGGAGATATCAGTGAATCAACTCGAGGAAGTGGTGGCCCATGTCAATGCTGGTAATGGGCTGGGATTTACAGATCTGGAGCTGACTCCCAAGGGAAGAGATCACAACAGCGTCTTGCACGTCTCAATAGAGTGCAGAGGCACGATTATGTCACATGTCCTGGTAGATACGGGTTCCTCGCTTAACGTGCTTCCGAAGAAGGCACTGATGAAGTTGGATACCCGTGGACTGTTGTGCACGCCCAGTGATCTGGTCGTGAAAGCCTTTGACGGAACCAAGCGCCACGTCTTCGGAGAATTGACCCTGCCAATCCAAGTTGGTCCAGAGACGTTCAACACAGTTTTCTATATCATGGATATCATGCCCGCCTATAGTTGCCTCTTAGGTCGGCCGTGGATCCATTCTGCTGGTGCCGTGACGTCCACGCTGCATCAGAAGCTTAAATATGCTGTTGGGGGCAGCATAGTGACAGTCTGTGGAGAGGAGGACATCATGGTAAGCCACCTGTCGTCCTTTAAATACGTTGAAATGGATGGTGAGATCCATGAGACCCTTTGCCAAGCATTTGAAACCGTCAGGGTGAAGGAGGTAGCTCCCGTTGTTGCAGAGAAGCAAGAGTTGAACCTCTCCTCGTTTAAGGAAGCTCGGGCTGTTGTCGAAGCTGGTTCCACCCCAGGCTGGGGGCATGTCTTGGACATACCAATCAAACAGGATAAGTTTGGATTGGGGTATTCTCCTGGAGCTGAAGCTTCATCTTCTTCTAGCAGTTCGTCTCGTGGGAAAGGGCCGATCTTATTCACCAAGGGGGGAGTAATCTTCGAGAGCATCAACGCTGCGTCAGAGGACAGCGGGGACAGTGATTGCGATCTTGACGCCTGGATTCAACCGAGCAAGCCAGGCGAGTGCCTCCACAATTGGACCATCAAGGAGATTATCAAGCTGACAAGTGAAGAGTAATGATTTGCTTTTTTACAATCTTTGTACAACCCTATGTCCTGCCCGGGGCATAGTGGTTTTACTGTCAGGGCCTTGTTGGATTATGTGTATGCATTTTGTTAATAAATAAAAGGCGTTTTCTTCGTAATCAAATATTGTGTTCTCTGTTATTCATGCTTTATGTTTGTTTCGAAAAACAGCAAAATGGCAACGAGGTTCGTGCTAACCTGCATATTCTTGCTTTAAACTTAACCCTTGTTATTGCAGGATCCACGTAACAGATGACATCGACTCTGGACCCTCTACGGCTCACTACGACTTTGATTGCCCGATCTATCAAGCCGAGGATGAGATTGATGAAGACGAAGACCTTCCGGAAGAGTTGGCCCGCTTGTTGAGACAAGAGGAGAAGGTTATTCTGCCTCACGAGGAGGATATTGAGATCATAAATCTGGGTTCTGAGGAGCTCGTCAGAAATGTCAGAGTAGGGGCTGCGCTGCAGAATGATGTCAAGCATAGACTGGTCGAGATGCTTCGAGAGTATAGTGACGTCTTTGCTTGGTCATATGAGGATATGCCCGGACTTGACACTGATATTGTGGTTCATCGCTTGTCGTTGCGAGAAGATTGCCCACCAGTCAAGCAGAAGCTCAGGAGGACGAGACCAGACATGGCTGTAAAAATCAAAGAAGAGGTCCAGAAGCAGTTGGACGCAGGATTTCTAGCCGTTACCACTTACCCTCCGTGGGTCGCCAACATAGTGCCTGTACCGAAGAAGGACGGTAAGGTACGTATGTGCGTCGATTATCGGGATTTGAACAGGCCGAGCCCTAAGGATGATTTCCCGTTGCCTCATATCGATGTGTTGGTCGACAATACAGCCCAGTTTTCCGTGTTTTCGTTCATGGATGGCTTCTCTGGTTACAATCAGATTAAGATGGCGCCGGAGGACATGGAGAAAACGACGTTTATCACCCCCTGGGGCACGTTTTGCTACAAGGTAATGCCCTTCGGTCTGAAGAACGCAGGGGCCACTTACCAGCGAGCAATGGTAACTTTGTTTCATGATATGATTCATCAGGAGATCGAGGTCTATGTTGATGACATGATTGCAAAGTCCCAAACAGAGGAGGAGCATCTGGTCAATTTGCTGAAGCTGTTTGAAAGGCTTAGGAAGTTCAGGCTGAGGCTGAATCCTAACAAGTGCACTTTCGGAGTGCGGTCCGGAAAGTTATTGGGGTTTATCGTTAGTGAACGAGGTATTGAAGTTGATCCTGCGAAGATAAAAGCTATCCAAGAGATGCCAGCGCCGAAAACTGAAAAAGAAGTTCGTGGTTTCTTGGGCCGAATAAACTACATTGCAAGGTTTATCTCTCAGCTCACGGCCACTTGTGAACCGATGTTCAAGTTGTTAAAGAAAGATCAGGCGATTACTTGGAATGAGGATTGCCAGAAGGCATTCGATAAGATAAAGCAGTATCTTCAAGAACCTCCAATCTTGATACCCCCAGTGGCTGGACGGCCATTAATCATGTACTTGACAGTTCTGGAGAATAGTATGGGGTGTGTTCTCGGTCAGCACGACGAGACGGGCAGAAAAGAGCATGCCATTTATTATTTGAGTAAAAAGTTCACCGAGTGTGAATCTCGATACTCGATGCTGGAGAAGACGTGTTGTGCATTAGCTTGGGCTGCCAAACGTCTACGACAGTATATGCTCAACCACACTACTATGCTAATTTCGAAGATGGATCCGATCAAGTACGTCTTCGAGAAGCAGGCTCTTTCGGGCAGGATTGCCAGATGGCAGATGGTGTTAACAGAATATGATATTCAGTACGTCTCCCAGAAAGCCATCAAGGGAAGCGTATTGTCTGACTACCTTGCCGAACAGCCAATCGAAGACTATCAGCCGATGAAGTTCGAATTCCCTGACGAGGACATTATGTTTCTCAAAGCGAAGGATTGCGATGAGCCATTGCCCGATGAGGGGCCAGATAGGAAGTCTCAGTGGAAGTTGATATTCGACGGAGCGGTTAATTCCTATGGAAGTGGTATCGGGGCTATCATCACGACTCCTCACGGATCCCATATCCCGTTCACTGCAAGACTGACGTTCCCAGTTACCAACAACGAAGCCGAGTATGAAGCATGTATTATGGGTCTAGAAGAGGCAATTGATTTGAGAATCAAGAATCTAGACATATATGGTGACTCAGCGCTTGTAATCAATCAGATCAAAGGGGAGTGGGAAACTCGTCAAGCGAATCTAGTGCCGTACATGAATTATGCCAGGAGGCTGCTTCCGTTCTTTGACCGAGTAGAACTTCATCATGTACCCCGGGCTGAAAATCAAATGGCTGATGCTTTAGCCACGCTGGCTTCAATGTATAAAGTCAATTATTGGAATGAGGCTCCAAGAATTGTGCTTTCGCGGCTTGATAGACCAGCGTTTGTGTTCGCAATCGATGACGCCACTGACGGCAAGCCATGGTTCCACGATATCCAGACCTTCCTCATGACTAAGGAGTATCCTGCGGGTGCGTCTACCCAGGATAAGAAGACTCTGAGGAGGCTATCCGGAAACTTTTACCTCAACCCTGATGGAGTGCTGTATAAGAGAAACCACGATCTCGTGCTACTCAGATGTGTGGATGAGAAAGAAGCAAGTATGCTCATGGAAGAAGTCCATGAGGGCACATTTGGTACGCACGCCGGCGGGCATGCCATGACGAGAAAGATCCTGAGAGCAGGATATTACTGGCTGACTATGGAGTCGGATTGCTTCAGATTCGCGAGGAAATGTCACAAATGCCAAATTTATGCTGATAAAGTTCATGTGCCGCCGTGCCCATTGAATGTCATGTCCTCCCCTTGGCCGTTCTCCATGTGGGGCATCGACATGATAGGCAAGATCGAGCCCACCGCATCCAATGGTCATCGTTTCATTCTGGTAGCTATCGACTACTTCACCAAATGGGTGGAGGCAGCCTCGTACGCTAATGTGACCAAGCAGGTGGTAGCTAAATTCATAAAGAGGGACATCATCTGTCGCTATGGAATTCCCGAGCGGATCATTACTGATAATGGTTCGAATTTGAATAACAAGATGATGAAGGAGCTGTGCCAGAGCTTCAAGATCGAACACCACAACTCATCTCCTTACCGGCCGAAGATGAATGGCGCTGTTGAAGCGGCCAACAAGAACATCAAGAAGATTGTTCAGAAGATGGTTGTGACGTATAAAGATTGGCACGAGATGCTGCCGTTTGCCTTGCACGGTTATCGTACGACGGTGCGTACATCGACCGGGGCAACTCCTTTCTCCTTGGTGTACGGTATGGAAGCTGTCCTACCGCTAGAAGTGGAGATTCCTTCTTTACGGGTTTTGGTTGATGTGAAACTTGATGAGGCAGAATGGATTACGAATCGCTTGAACCAACTCAGCCTGATGGACGAGAAGAGGTTAGCATCGATTGCATTTGGTCGCCTGTACCAAAGCCGAATGAAGAAAGCTTATGATAAGAAGGTGCGTCCTAGAAGCTTTCAGACGGGTGATCTCGTCCTGAAGAAGATTCTTCCGCCACACTCCGATCACCGGGGCAAGTGGACTCCGAATTACGAAGGGCCGTATGTCGTCAGCAAGGTCTTCTCGGGAGGAGCTTTGTTGTTATCCACGATGGATGGTGAAGATTTTGCATCCCCGGTGAACGCGGACGCAGTTAAAAAATACTTTGCTTGAAAGAGACCCGCTGGACAAAAAAAGAAAGAGTCCAGGCAAAAAAGGGGCATCCCGGCGAACCAAAAACAGAATAAAAGGTTCGGGCAAAAATTAGGGATATATTGAAAAAATGTACACCCGCGAAGTCGAAAACCTACACTGGGCGGCTTCGGCAAAAAAGGGTATCCCGGTGAACTGAAAACCCGTGAAGGGCGGTTCACGCAAAAGTTAGGGATTCGAATAAGCAAATGACTGCGTTCCGCGTATGGACTTTCATTGTTTAGTGGTTTGGAAGACCTGAGGGCCGTTTATCTGAATCAATCTCTTCCAAAGCTGAAGCATCGGAGAAGTATCAAAGTCGAGTGGGTCTTAGAGGGATCAACTCATGGTGTTCGTCTACGCCTCGATTGCCGACATTTGTATATACTGATGTATATTTATGTTTTCTTTTTGCGCGGCTCCCTCATTCCAGGAGCTTGCCTCTGTTGTAAAACATTTTTGCCCGTTCAGGGGTTCATCATCAATAAAATGCACATTATTCAGCAATTCTACTTGACTGCTTAGCATTTATCTGTTTTGTTTGCGAATGAGAACGCCGATGTGTTTTTGATAAAATGCGCATACATAAACTTGCGGGCCTAGGCCCATTGATTGTTGAAACAACTAATTAACTGAATATTGTCACGAGATAATAACCTGGATAGGCCCCTTTGAGGAGGGTATCTTGTCTGTTTGTTTGTGTTGTTGCAGGTGTAGCACCCCGCCAGAAGATGTGCCGTGCGTATTCCCGAGGCAGGAGGAGTCCTCCTTCCCCCAGCAGAGTTCAGTAGTCTCTCCTCCGCAGAATCTGAATGCAAAATGGTGAGCATTGATATGTCTCCCCCGGGTAGAGGTGATTCTCTTCCCCAAGCAGACGCATCCTGAAGGAATGTCACCTCATCGGCTGAGCCAAGCACCGAAGAATGATGTCGCCTCTCCCCAGCACCGGGTCACAAGTGCAGAGTTCATAGAAATGTTTGGGTACTGGAGCTCGTGTTTTCCCCAGTAAAGTCGTCGAAGCAGGATTTTCCCCCGCGCCGGGTCACAAGTGCAGGTTTCGCAGGAGGCCGTTCGTTAGCCGAAGGATGCAGTGACTGATGGTGCCAGACTGAAGTCTCCAGTGAAATTGAGATTCCTCACCAGAGTCAGGCTCCCTCCTGAAGTTCGATGATTCCCTCTTCCCCAGTAGAGTGTTGGAACAGCTGATGTTGTATTCCCCTGCAGAGTTGTACTCTCCCCCGAAGTCAGATGATTCCTTCTTCCCCGGCGAAATTGAGTTTCCTCATCGGAGTTGCACTCTCCAGCGAAGTAGAATGATTTCTTCCCCCGGCTGAGTCCGCAGAAAAGCAGAATCCTTGAACATTGATCGGATCATGATTGATTTTCCCCAGCAGAGCGTGGGGCAGCTAATGCTGTGTTTCCCCAGAATCGCACTCTCTCCATCAAAGCAGAATGATTTCTCCTTCCTCAGCCGAGTTTGCAGATGTCCAGGATCCGAATCCTTGGAAGTTGATCAGATCATGATTGGTTTTTTCCCAGCGGAGTGTTGAGCAGCTGAAGTTGGTTCCCCTCAGAGTGGTCATCCCCAGAAGAGTAGCCGAGACGGCCGCGCAGTTCATTCTCGCGATTGATATCAGCAGATCCAAGTTCTCGTAGAGCTTCATCCCCTGCAGCAGTCAGCTGAAGTTGTTCCCCTGCAGCAGTTCGCGGAAGATCAATTCCCCAGACAGAGCCTGATTGATATTGGCGTGTTCACATTCTCCTCAGCAGGATGACTCCTCTACCTGAATGGTTCTTTCTCCTTGACAGGAGGATTTCCCCCTTCGGCATTTATTTTGCTGAACGGGATCGCATCATTGTGCATGATTGCATAGCATTGTGCATGACTGCATGGCATTTAGCATAAATGCATATCATTCCCACTGTGTGGGGCGTGGTGCCGAAGCATACGCATCATAAGCATGTTCTAGGCCATTATCATCCTTGTTGAACAGGTGTACCACCAAAAGACCGGTTGCTCAGGACGATTCTTGATGTTCTCCCCAGCAAGGTCGCTTTTGAGATGATTCTTAAAGACCCCGAGGTGATCCCCACGGTCGCTCGCTCAAAATGATTTCTGAGATCCCCAGCAAAGTCTTCAGTTCGAGATGATTCTCAAATCCCTCAGCAGGGCCATTTGCTTAAGACGATTCTTAAGACCCCAGTACAGCTTCCCGAGTGGTTCGCCTAGTATGATACTTGAGCTCCCCAATAGCGCCTCCAGCAAGAGTTGCCCAGGAAGATTTCTGGAATACCCAACAGAATGTTTGCTCCGGAAAGGTTATCAGTTCAGGACGATTCTTGAAGATGCCCGACGGATCTGTTTGGTCAAGATGATTCTTGAAGTCCTCAGCAGCATGATATGTCTGCTCCAACAATGATGTCTAATCTGAAGATGGATTTCGTAAGCGCCCGAAGGCGATATCAGAAGGTTCCTGTGAGTCCAGATTTCCGTGTTGAAGAATCAACGGGTGGCTGAAGACAAGGTTCCAGAGTTGTAGATACAACAGAGTGATTCGCGTGGGTCTGAAGACCAAGTCAGTTATCCTGAGGCGATGATTGATTGCGATCAAGTGAATGATACGTCTTCTGATTGAAGTCGAATATGTTTCTCCAGCGGTGACGCAGAGTATTTCGATCGTCCGACGGTGATGTCAGATTTAGTTCTCCAGTGGTGATGCAGGGTACTTCGATCGTCCGACGGTGATGTCAGATTTGTTTCTCCAGCTAGTTGTTGAGCAGCTAGTGTTGCAGGATTCAAAGATCTGTTCCCCGCAGAGTATTATGTGCTCGTGCAGTTGGCAAATTTTCGGGTTTACCGGTATTCAATCGTCTCGCACCTTGATTGGATGAGAGCCGTTCGCTCCTCACCCAGTCAGGTTCAAGCCGTTTGAATAGGGGCAGCTGTTGCACCCCAAAATTTGACCAACAATTATTTATTCATTGAGTTTTTGGAAGTGGATACCTTCATCAGAAAGTTCAAGAGATCCTCAGAGGAATGGGTTGAAACCAGGGTTATGTGCTTCATAGCTTGAGAGTTGTGGGTGCCCCTCAGATGGTTCTGAGACTTTGAGAATGAATTTGATGTTTTGGGAAAGCCTATGAGATGTCTTAATAGCCTTCATGAAGCCCAGAGAAGTCATTGTGCAAGAGTTCAGAAGATTCAACCATGAATGATGAATTAGGGTTTTGACTGGGTCAACCCTAGGATAACTGAAGATTTGGAGAAGGTTGAGACTCAATCCAAAGGCCATGAGATCATGGAATGATGCATAGAGATGATATAAAGATGATTCCTAGGCCAACTCATCATGAGTGAGGAGTTTGAGAAGTTCCAAGTCAGGGTCCCCAAGGATTGTCAGTGAAAAACCCTAATTTGATCCCTATCTTCCAGGCAGTTTTAGCCCAAGATGTGATTGATATCTCACTTTCCCCATAACATGAATGTTGTAGAGCTTGTTCTAAGCTTTAATTTGAGTGGTGGAAGTCCTTGATAGGAGTTACAGAGCCCAAGTTATGGTTTTGACAAATTACAGGTCAGCAGAGGTGTGTGAATCTGGGTCCTTGAAAGTCACCCAACTTGCAGACAACTTTTTGCCCTAGTAGGAGGATTCCTATGATTTCTTGGTCAACATGGATGTTGAATAACATCTTCTTAGCTTTAATTTGAGTGGTAGAAGTCCTTGATTGGATTTGTGGAACTCAACTTATGGTTTGAACAAGACAGGGGTATTTTGGTCATTTGTCAGTTATAGGTCATTTTAGCCAATGCCTAAAACTCCTATTTCCAAGCCTCAAATGGAAAAACTCAAAACATGAAAGTTGTTCAAAATGTGATTTTAAGTCTAGAAAAAAGGTCACAAATTGTTGGAAAAGCTCATAGCATGAGGTTACATGATTGGTCAAAATGAACTAAAAATGGCATATAAGTTTGAAAAGTTGAATTTGAAAATTGATTTGGAAGATCCACAAATCCAAAATAGGTCATCCAATATATCATTTTGATTGGAAACATCATTTTGAGAACATTGGTTTAGCTAGAATTTTGATTTGAAGCTTTAAAAATGGGTGATGCTTTGAAAATTTGTTACTTGAAAAAGAAGGCAATGTTGAAAAACCTTACACAAGCCAAAGATGAGCTTGTTTTTCACTCATCCACACTCAATATCTCTCATAAGGAGAATTTGGCACAAAATGGTAAGGCATAAGGCATGAGATGAGAGAAATTCAACTTGTCCCCACATGAGATTTTTCAAGAACTTTCCACCATGTTCTAGATGAATCTAGAAGTATCTAAGGATCATTATAAAAAGAGAGCCATGAAGAGAGTTCAAGGTTGGTGATAGAGAGAGATTTCAGAGGAGAGAGAGAGAGAAACAGCCATTGAAGTTCTTCCTTCAAGTTCAAGCAATCCAAGAAACCTTTCACTACAAGGCTTCTTCTCCAAAACCAGTGCAAACAGAATCATTTCCACCATTGGAGGATCATCCTGAAGCAATTACAAGGCTTGCAACATCCTCCACGAGCACCTACCATCATTACTTGACAGGTTCTTTCTCCTCCCTATACCTCTTAATTTATTTAGTTTTAGTTCATTCTTTAGGTGTAGAATTAATGTGCTAGGATAGAGGATCAATTTCTGAGAGTTTGAGAGCTCTGCGTGAGGTTCCATGGCAGGTGAGTGATTCTTTAATCTTCAAGAACTAGTTGTTTAGGGAGTTTTAAGTAGCATGAATTAGGTTAGAGTAGCTAGGGTAGCATGTAGAGCAAGTTTAGATCCTTAGGTTGAAGCTTCACCATGGTTGATCTCAGATGAACATGGTGGAACCATGATCTTAAGGTCTTCTGTTAGGATGATCTAGGGAGAATTAGGGGAAAGTATACGTATGGCTGTGTTCCTCTTGAGTAGTAGAAGTTTTTTCGTTTTGGAATCGTGGCATTTCGTGGCCTGAGCAGGGAGAACGGGTGAGGGGAAGATGAGTGCATGGATGGAGGGTTTCTGAAAACCCTAGAATCGTTGGGGACGATGAAGGTGGTCCGTTGGATTAGTCCCCAAGTTTGACAATTTAATCTCATCGCGCGGCCCAGATTCAATCTGAAGATGGAGGGAAAAGTTTAAAAAGTGAAACGCGGTCGTTTCATTTAAACTGGTCTATGGGCTTAACTCGCTATCCCCACCCCCCTTTTATCTGGCCCAACTGAAACCAACTAGCGTGCCTTGCTATTCAACCCCCCCTCCCTTTTATTTGTTTTAAATTCTTTTATTTTCTTTTAATATTTTTCTGTTTTAGAAAATTCATAAAAAATTGATAAATAATTCTTTTTTGTCCATTCTTTTTTCTATGATGAGATAATTTTGTGTAGAAAAATATAAAAATAAAAATGGAATTTTATTTTTAATGTGGAATTTTTTAGTGGTATTTTCTTTAATATAGTGTATTTTCTTTCTTTTAGTTGATACATGATTTTGCAAGAATTGTTTTAGGACCTTCCTTTAGTCTTTTTAATCCATTCTTTTTTGTGTAATTAGATGATGAATCATAGTTCCCCATAGGATTTATTCTAGAATTTTAGAATTAAATTTTGATTAGTTTAATTAGGGTAGATATAGGGTATCCTAATTAGGGTTTAGGTTGTGTTTAGGTGAAGAATTCACTTTCTTTGAATAAGTTTTGTCTTGATTTTTAGGTAGAGGCCTATGTGGATGTTATGGGTAGATATTGTAGACCCTTGTGAATAATTGATAGATTTTTCCCCATTAGTTTAGTATTTTTAGGTATTTTCTGAAGTTGCCTGTTGATTTTGTCTACCCTGTGGTTATCTGTTCATCTTTGGGGTTCATTGTGGGGAATTTGTTGAGGGGCTTGTGTTGTCTTGAAGACCTTGATGGAGAGCATCATGAAGAGAAGATTGTAGATCAAGACTCAGAGACCCAGAGCTTGGCTTGTCCCCTGTTTGTGAGGTTTGAGATCCTGAAGTTTGAAGAAAGTTCATGGTACTTTCCTGAGGAAGGCACTATGAATGACTTTCATTCTTTCTTCTCACCTCTTTCTTAAGTATCCAATGATGTTGGAGCCAACTTGTGAGTTTAATTTCTCCTGAGGAGGAATGTAAACTGATCACATGTTGTTGAGCCACATGGGATACAACTCCTAAGTGAAAGCCTCCTAGTACTTTCCTGAGGAAGGTCCTATGAGTTTGTTCACTTAGTTCCCTTAGTTTATCTAGGATTTCTCAAGTATCCAATGTTGTTGGAGCCAACTTGTGAGTTTAATTTCTCCTGAGGAGGAATGTAAACTGATCACAGTTGTTGAGCCACATAGGATACAACTCCTAAGTGAAAGCATCCTAGTACTTCCCTGAGGAAGGTCCTATGGGTCTATTCACTTATTTCCACTAGTTCAGATAGGATTTCCTAAATATCCAGTGATGTTGGAGCCTGCTTGTGAGTTTAGTTTCTCCTGAGGAGGAACGTAAACTGATCACAGTGGTTGAGCCACATAGGGTATGACTCCTGAGTATACACCTCCTAGTGCTTTCCTGAGGAAGACACTATGAGTCTGCTTGCTTAGCTCCCTCTCTTTGGTAAGCTTGTTCTGAAGCTTGAAGACTGGGATTGAATTCTCTTGTTTAGGGTCTTGCTTTAGTGCTTAGATTGGATTCAGATTTTGTTTTAGGATTGGAGAGTAGATTCTTTCTCATCTCAAGCACGTGTGTTTGTTTGCCTGAGGGCACTTCATTTCTTTTTTCTGGTTCTTTGCTTGATAGTATGTTGTTTATTTTCAGTATGATTACTGTTATTTCATGACTGGCTTGAGGTCGAGACGAGCTTGTGGAGGCTGAAACCCCACACACATTTCCTCCCTCACTTGCATTGCATGCATTTTACTGTTAAAGCTGATGCTTTTGTCTGTTTTGGTGTATCACTGACATGATCCCTTAGGACTCTCATTTCCTTTGATAAGGATTTGATGATAGACTTTTAGGTTGAAACCTATGTGTAACACGGTGGGAGAACTGACTTTAAACAATGTTGCGGATAGCAAGAGTCGCCACCGACTTTTATTTTATCCATAAGGAAAGGTTATAAAAGAACAGGAAAGACCTTAGAGAATATTTTGGGTCCGGGGGGTAGGTTATGAAAAGGGAAGGTGTTAGCACCCTTTTCATCCATGGTTATCCATGGGCTCTTAGGTACTTAAGCTCACTTTTGAATTGTTTGGAAAGTGTAGTGTGTGAATAGAAAATTTTCAGAATAGTTAATAAATAATCCATGTAAGGATGTGTTAAGAACTTGTTTGAAAACTTGTTGAAAATTTGTTTAAGTGTGAAACAGTTTTGAAGTGAGCAAGCACCTAGGAGTAACCTACCCTAATGTTTAAAGGTCTTTCTTATTCTTTATTCTTTCCTTTAGTAAGACTATCCCTACTATAATGGAGTAGGTAGTCCTTACTTTGGATGTTAAGGGACATGTGAGGGACAATTGGATTTTTGAAGGCCATTGTGGGGTGTAATAAGCAAACTGGAGGGACTATCATCATTTTTCGAAAGGGACTCGATTCGTAAAGGCAACCATAAGGGACTTTGATGATTTTTCTATTTGAGGGACTTGCTTTATACACCCCCACTTAACCATTATTCGTAGGCAACTTGAGGGATATCCTTAGGAAGTGAGACGGCGATTAAAATCGACTTACGTGTGTGACGTGTTTATTTTAATTATCTTTATTTAAAAGTGATCTAAATTTATTTTAATATTACATACATGTTGTTACACTCCCTAATTACTAACCATAATAATAATTAAATAATTAAACAACTTTACATCCAAGAAACAATTACAAAATAATAAGCAAAATAATTAAATAAAATATAAATAAGCAATAATAAATAATAAAGGGGGTTAATTCTAAGTTTACTCGGCAAGACATCGCATCTTGTGCCTACGTATCCTTACGGGAGTGGAATCAGAGTAATCGCAGTTCCCCTCAATAGGGAGGTTAGAAACTTCTTGACTGTGGTCAAGGTCTCAAGGGGAATAAACGCATCTTAAGGACACGCTTACGTGGAGTGTAGAAACTCCAAATCTCTACGTTGAAATGTTAAGTTGTAATTAGGGTTAAATTAGGGATTCCACGGCGGGAAACCCTAAAATGAGCGCGGCGGCTCTTTGACCTAATGCTAAGGGTAAAATTGTAATTTTGCCTGCGGCGAGGCATTTGTGGAAAATTAGGGTTTGTAAGAATTAGGGTTTGAGGTTGAGGACTATTGGCGCGGTGGCCAAACAGTTAGACCTAACCTTCGGATGTGCGTAATGTGACAGAAATATTGATGGAAGTGTGATAGAATTTAAATCATGCATCAGCGGAAATAAAATGCGGAAAGTAAATACGATTATTGGTTCGCGAGGTTACATATGGGAAACAGATATAACAGTAATGAAAATTTGAATAAAATATGAATAACTAAATAAAGGGTCACATGACAAACTGCAAAACGAACATACAAGGTTAGTGGTTAGGATCAAACGAGAATCTTGAGAGATTTTTTTGGGACTTATATTGTTTACCTATGATATTTATATACAAGCTCTTAATATAAAAGATAGACTAAATTAAATTTGCAAAAGGAATAATGGTTTTAATTTTGAAAAGAGTTTTAATTTATTTAATAAAAGAAAGTTTTACTTAATTACCAAAAAGTTTAATTTAATTAAAAAAGAGTTTTATTTTATTTTTTTAAAAAAAAGTTTTAATAAGATTTAAAAATAATAAAAAGTATTAAAAGATAATAAAATTGTAAAAAAAAAAAAAAGAAAATAAAAGGGAATTGGGCCGGTGATTTTTCGGCCCGTTGCCATTTCAATTGAATGTCACAGGGGAAACTTAGGGTTCTAAAACCCCCGTTTTGTCTCGCGGCGCATGCCCTTCGTCTCGTTCGTATTCGATGTAGGTTTCTTCATCTCACCAATTTCTGGAAAAAAAAAACACAAACCATATGAACATATGAGATTAAAAAAAATATCACTTACCCTCTCGTTAGGGTTTTGGGTGACTTCGATGGTGATTCTTTCACGGTGGTGCCGATGGTTTTGTTCGTCCGATTTCCTTTGTTGATGGGAGAGTCTGAGGCGATGATGGTTATGATGATAGTACTCTGAGCCTCGAAGTTATTTTGCTCGCCGCTTTTAAATGGACGGCGCCGGCGAACTTACTTCCACAGGGTTTAGTTCGTGTGATGAATGTCGATGGTTTTGTTCGTCCGATTTCCTTACAAGGACGATGACGAGGACTTCGTCTCCTCTGAGTCTCGGCCGCTTCTTCTTGTTCGCGCCGCCTAGGGTTTCTTCGCTTGCTCGTTGTTCTTCGCTCTAGGGTTTCTTCGCTCCCTCCTCTCCCTCTAGGGTTTTTTTGTGATTTTTTACTGTGAATGAATCCCCCCTTCATTAGGGTTTTTGTGACCCTTTTTATATCTTTTGTTGATCCCAATCGTGGGCTTGGGCTATTGCATCTTTTTACGTTATATTTCTTTGATGCTGATTGTAGATTTGATTTGATTTTGCAGATTTGATTCCATTTGGGAACTGATAGATTTGGATATCCGTTTCTAATATGACTCGATCAATGAGGGATTTTCGGATCTTCTCAGATATGGAACTTTGCGATTCGCTTGCTGATATGGTTTTTGTGAACTCATTTATCTTATGAACTGACATGCTTGTTCATCTGATTTGACTTACAGTTTTGATACAGTTTGGCTGTAACTGAATTGAACTTGTTCTTTGAACTGCGCTGAACTTGTCCTTCTTCTTGTGAATTGAATTTGTTCTTCTGAACATGAACTTAGTTCTCCTTTTTCTGAGTTGAACTGCTACGCTTGTGATATGAGTTTCACGTTGTTTGGGAAGTACACTGATTTTCTCTCTTCTGCTTTCAGGTGCAAATAAGTTCGGAGGCTGCCGGTCTTGTGCCATTGGCGAGAAAGGACATAATGGTGATGACGACTTAATAGTCTGAGCCATATTGGGTTGTCGGATGTAGTTGCCTTGCGAATTTGTTCGAAACAGTTGCCTTATTTCGATTTTCGATGCTCGGTAGGGAGTTTGATAATGGCCACGGCCATAGTCCTCCTGGCTGCTCGAGTCTCGTGCCCGATGATGAGTTGAGCTGAGGGCTGAAGTTAAATTTCACTCTCCTTTAGATTATCAGTCCTGTAGTTCACTTGTTAATAAAATGCCTTGATTTTCTGTGGTGCTCTCTGTAGGTTGTGGTGAATTTATAGTTTGTAGCATGAACATGGTACGGATTGGTGAAGGCTCCGTTCTTGTGTTAACTGATCATACTGTCTCTTATTTCAGGTATCATTGACACGCAAGCAATGCCCCATGTTAGCTCGCGTTTCCAGCTCTTAGAAACTTTACCGTAAGTGGCCTTAATTGGAGACTGAGGAGGTAGAGCTGGTTAACTGTCCTGGTGGCTATTGGTTCTTCGAAGACGGGCAACACTTCAGGTTGTTTGCGATTCTTACTGTCATAACTAGTCTGGATTAAAGAGTCGCTTCTTGTTGCTTAACTATAGTTTCTCATTTTCTGCAACTGGTTTCCTATGGCGCGAAGAACTTCTTGAATTAATTCTTCTGAAACATTGCTGCTATATTGACAGGTTTCGCCGTGTCGCCGTGATTGGTTGACGACTGATGTTGAAGAGCTGGCGGATATTGAAGAGCTTGCGGATGCTGTGGGGATGATCGCAGCCGACACCCTGCTGCTGCTGACAAATGCTTGTTGCTGACGTGCTGTTGCAGATGGCGAGGAGATTCTTGCAGTGGCTGGTAATGCCTCCGTCGTGACTGCGCTGAGAATGCTGGTATCGTTGCTGCCGAGTGTAACCAGAAACAAAAGCATCCTAATTACCCAAAACCAGTCCAAGGGAAGAAACCTGAAACCGTCTCAAACTTGCAACAATCTCATCAATAGCATCGCGACACCGAAGTCTGAGATCAAAGCAGCTTAATCACTCCTGCTCCGTGAAGTATGCAGTTTCTTAGCAGGTTCATCGATCAATTTAGTAAGTGCATCTTCAATTCTCATATAAACTTCTTCTTTATAAATTCTCCGACTGAATTTACCATTCCCACATTCATTATTTAATGCAATATGACCTCATCTTCGTCTTCAACTAATGTTGAATAGGTTGTATCTATTTGCAGTTACGGAAGTTCCGACCTTTCCAAAGTAATGTTGGTGTTGTCAAAAACAAACTGCTGTTGTCTGCATTTCGTCTCATGTATGCTTGATGCAGGTGACGACCAAGACTCGTTGAAGAAACTATTGGCGAAAGTGCGTGACACTGCTGTTCCGAAGCATGAAGCTCCTAATTTCTTCAAGTGGACAGAATAAAGTGTTGCGAGAGAAAACCAAAGCCTAAAATGGTGGCCTTGTACAGGAAGTTTCTTTTGTTGGCGAGATGAACGGATGAACGGGATCCTTGTGTTGTTTCCTTTTTTAAAACTTGTGTATTAGCTTGGTAGCCAAAACTTGATTCCCAAATATGTAATTCAACTTTGTATTGTAATAACAATCTGAACTTGTACATTGAGTTGGATTATAATGAAATTTGAAAATCTCAAGGAGACTTGCGTTTTGTATATTAAAAGAATTGACTTCTTATGCTGGGAGGAAGGAATGTTAAATGTTGTGTTGTGATGTGTGTACTTAGGCGCTTGCATGGCTGAGAGCAAAGTCTGAAGGTGGTGTATGCCCTTTTGGCTCGAATCCTTAAAACGTAGCATGAACCTTCCATATATTTAAGACCTCTCTTGAATTTAGCAGCATATCAGATGCGTCTTTAACTCGTACTCAACTCGAAGATCATAAGGATTAATTATGAACACAAGGGTGCTCATATAAACCTCTTATTGTTAATTCTCCATAATTTATTCTTATCAACACTTCTTTAATGGCTTATGGTCAATCTTAGAATCTCTTAACTTTCGATATTTCACAAGTGATGAACCAATTTGAACCTTTTGAGATGCACCAAAAGAATTTCCCGCCATAAACCAAATAACATCATTTGATCATTGCAAATGTTGGATTGAAAGCACATATGAGCGATCCTTAATTCTCGGGTCCACGCCATCTTGCACTAGAAAGCTGCGCACACTCGTTAGTCCTGATAAACACGTATACTAGAGCATAATGAAAACCTGTAAGAAAAGATGCACACGGAGGTGGGGTCTTCAGGTCAAAAATTAGGGTGCAACATATGTGAACCTTGTGAATCTTCTTAGAACACAAAGTCTTGTATTGTGAGGGCAAATTTTGGGGTGCAACACTATGCATGACAACATCTAGGAGTTCCCTGTTCAAACCTCAACCATAGGATGAATCCATGGCATGATAACAGTAGGACTTGATAGTCTCCCTCCTAGTTGAGCCATTTTTCCCGTAGTTTCCCGAACTACGTTTGCTCTGATCTTTCATACCAGATGAGAGTACGTAGGCATAGGATGCGATATCCTAGCGAGCAACCTTCAACCTTCACCCGTAGTTAAGCCGAACTACGTTGACTCTGATTTCTCGTTCCAGACGGGAATACGTAGGCATAAAGTGCGACGCTTTGCCGAGTCATTTTTTCTTTTCTTTTTCAGCCAGCCTTGATAGGTAGATAGATTATAACCAACCCGTCCAAGTAAACAAACAAGCGAGGATCCCGTCGAGTACGACGGACGTGAGGGGTGCTAATACCTTCCCCTTGCGTAACCGACTCCCGAACCCAGACAATGGTTGCAATGACCTTGTCTTACCCTTATTCGTCAGGTTTTTCCGATCGTTTCCTTTCCCGCTCTGAGGGATAAATAACGAAAGGTGGCGACTCTTCTGTCATGCCGGCACCTTATTTTCGCGCAAGCGACAATATGTCATATGGCTTAGTTTGGATTTGTAGATCAAAAACCCCAATTTCCAACCTTGGTTCATTTAAAATTCACCTTCATTCTAGGCCATTTTGGTGACTTTGTGAAGCAAGCCATTCCAAACTCTCATGACCTCTTATCTAGCCTAAAAACATCATTTTCAACACATCTCATGTTGAACATTTTTCCATTTGAGGAGTGGAAGATGGAGATTTTGACCTATGTTGAAAAATGACCTGTAATTCAACTTTCCCAAAATACCCCTGGATTGCCAAGACCATAACTTGAGTTATACAAATCCTCTTGAGTACTTATAGTACTCAAATAAAATCTAAGATCAAGATCTACAACTCTTATGTTGGCTAAGAATCCACTTGAAAACTCCTTCATGGGCAAAAGTTGCTTGGAAGTCAAGTGACTTTCACAGATAAATTTCAATGTCCTCTGGTGACCCATAACTTGCAAGAACCATAACTTGAGTTCTACAAATCTTATTGAAGACTTATAGTACTCAAATTAAAGCTATTGAGAAGCTCTAAAAGTTTCATGTTAACCAAGAATTCATTTGAAGCTTGCATTTTTACTTATCTGGCTTGGAAGTTAGGCCTAAATTAGGGGATTTTACACTGAAACCCTAATTTAGTAACTCTTCCTCCTCTTGATTCTCTTTGATTTATCCTTGGCACAACACCACACATGTATACACATATCAATTCATGAATCCCACATCCTTCAACTAAGCCTTGATGTTCTTCAATCAATTAGTTGACCTAGAGTTGACCTAGATGAAACCCTAGTTGACTGTACTTCAACTCTGGCTCTTGTACTTGAATAAAACCCCTTGATGGGCCTCTTTCTGATAAGAATGGAACTTGATGCCTTGTTAGATGACTTGTTATGCTATGCTATGCAACTGATTAGACTATGTACATGACTGACTATGGAAATGACAATGCAATTGAAACATAAACCAGGTGAAATAGGTTGAGCGAATTTTAGGTGCAACAGCTGCCCCTATTCAAACAGCTTGGACCCGACTGGGTGAAGAGCGAACGACCTTCAAACATTCGAGGTACGAGACGGTTGAATACTAAGAACCCGGAAATTTGCCAACCACAGAAATAAACTGCACCACTGCTTGGGGAACACCATTCATCAATTGAACCTGATTGTTATGGTAACAACTGATCAACCACCTGATACGGATCTGATTTCAACACTAACCGCCTGTGCAACATCAAACTTGTCAATATATGAATAACCTGGACGACTTCACTAGGGAAGTACTTCTGTCAACAAAACATGACCCTGCCAACGATACAGGAAAATAACTCCGCCATCACTACGGGAAATCACTCCGCCACCACTACGGGAAATAATCTGGGAAAATAACACCGCCATTACTACGAGTAATAACTCCGCCACCACTACGGGAAAATAACACCACCATCGCTACGGGTAATAACTCCGCCACCACTATGGGAAAATAACACTGCCATCGCTACGGGTAATAACTCCGCCACCACTACGGGAAAATAACACCGCCATCGCTACGGGTAATAACTCCGCCACCACTACGGGAAAATAACACCGCCATTGCTAAGGATAATAACTCTGCCACCACTACGGGAAAATAACATCGCCATCGCTACGGGAAATAACTCCGCCACCACTACGGGAAAATAACACCGCCATCGCTACGGGTAATAACTCCGCCACCACTACGGGAAAATAACACCGCCATCGCTACGGGTAATAACTCCGCCACCACTACGGGAAAATAACACCGCCATCGCTACGGGTAATAACTCCGCCACCACTACGGGAAAATAACACCTCCATCGCTACGGGTAATAACTCTGCCACCACTACGGGAAAATAACACCGCCATCGCTACGGGTAATAACTCCGTCACCACTACGGGAAAATAACACCGCCATCGCTACGGGTAATAACTCCACCACCACTACGGGAAAATAACCCCGATTACAGCTTCTCCGCCTATCTTTTGTTAAAACACAGATTGGTTCTTAATAATAACTCTTTGTTTTGATGATAACTGTTAGGAAATTTTATATTTAAGAATTATATACTCTAAAATTTGCTTGTAAGTTTTACTGCAGATTGAAATGAAATTAACTCTCTAGAAGCAAATCTGAATTGTATACAAGAAGTTATCCTGACTCTGAAGCGCCAGATGCACTCATTAGAAGATTCTGATTGCTGTTTACAGAAGATCCTGAGCGTAGTCTCCAGAAGCATCTGAAGAAAGTAGCTCCAGAAGATTCTGAAGCTAGTCAGAAGCATCTGAAGCAAAGAAGAATATTGTATGAAGAGTTTCTCAAAGCATAATTCTACAGAAGTTTTTGAAAGTACTAACGCTGCCAAGTACTGAAGTTCTGTGTCAAATATGCTCTAATGATCAACACGCTGAAAGCACACATGCTGCAGAAGACTCTGATACAGCAAGGTTCTAAACATCATTAGAAGACTCTAACTCAATCAGATTCTGAAGAACTTGCTGAAAACTAAAGAAGAAATATTCAAAGATTATATCCGTTGGAGTAAATCAATGTCTCTTTCCTCATTTGTGCTAGACACAATAACACAGGCAAAAAGGATTTTTCTGTGCTATCTACTTTTAGGAAAGGTCACTTGATGTGAAGACAAAAAGGCTCAGACCTTTTTGGGACTCTCTTTTCAACGCTCAGCTTCCTTGGATCAGCTGCCTATAAAAGGAAGACTCCACCAAATTCTTCAGTGACACAATTTGCTGAAACGAAATCATAATATTCAAAGCTCTCATTCTTTCATATTCTTCTTAAAATTTCTTGTACTTAAACTTAAGAGAAAAATCATTGTTGTGATAAAAGCTTTATAGAAGCATTTATACTCTTGTATTTGATTTACATTGATTGTAAAGGTTTTCCTTAAGAGGATTCAGTTGGAATCAGTAGCTCTTGAGAAGACTAAGAACAGTTGTTCTTAGGTGTTACTATTGTAATCTGTTTGATTAAATAGTGGATTAAGTCCTTGTTGAGAAAGGCAAATCACTATAGGAAGGGTGGACTGGAGTAGTTGTTTTAAACGAACCAGGATAAAAATAATTGTGTGATTATTTTTTAAGTCTTAATCTTTCATACTTATTCAACCCCCTTCTAAGTATTATCTCACCTTCAGTTGGCATCAGAGCTCCGGTTCTGTGTGTGCTACCACTTAACAGTGTCAGTAAAGATCCAGAGAGAAATATTTTGATATATATTTGTTTGTTACAATGGCTGATAATTCAATATCCAATATTAACAATAAATATGAAGAAAGGGACATGATCAGCACCAAACCCCCTATGTTTGATGGGGAGAAATTTGACTACTGGAAAGACAGAATTGAGAGTTTTTTCCTAGGATATGATGTTGATCTATGGGATCTAGTCATAGATGGATATGTCCATCCCACAGATGGGAATGGCAAGAAGATTGACAGAAAATCTATGACAGATGCTCAGAAGAAAGATTTTAGAAATCATCACAAAGCCAGGACTATATTATTGAATGCAATTTCACATACTGAGTATGAAAAAATTACAAACAGGGAAACTGCTTTTGATATGTTTGAATCCCTAAAAATGACTCATGAGGGAAATTCTCAAGTTAAGGAGACAAAAGCTCTGGCTCTGATCCAGAAGTATGAGGCCTTCAAAATGGAAGACTCTGAATCTGTTGAAGCCATGTTCTCCAGATTTCAGATACTCACAACTGGCCTGAAAGTTCTGGACAAGGGATACTCTACATCAGATCATGTAAAGAAAATCATCAGAAGTCTGCCTACCAGATGGAGACCAATGGTGATTGCCTTGAAGATGGCTAAAGATCTGAACAAGATCTCTCTAGAAGAACTCATCAGCTCACTGAGGAGCCATGAGATTGAGCTTGAGGAAGATGAACCTCAGAAGAAAGAAAAAGGTAAATCTGTTGCATTAAAATCTAACAAAACTGCTAAAGCTTTGCAGGTTATTCAAGAAAGCTCTAAAGAATCTTCTTCTGAAGAAGAAGATGAGTTATCCATGCTGTCCAGAAGGATCAACAGACTCTGGAAGCACAAGGAAAAGAAGTTCAACAACTTCAGAAGATCTGATAATAGAAAGGAATCTTCTGGGCACAGAAGATCTGGCAAGAAAGAAGTTGTGTGCTATGAGTGCAAAGAACCTGGGCACTACAAGAATGATTGCCCCAAACTTCAGAAAGAAAAACCCAAGAAGAAGTTTAACAAAAAGAAGAAGGTTCTGATGGCAACATGGGATGACTCAGATGAATCTGAATCATCTTCTAAATCAGAAGAAGAATGTGCCAATGTTGCACTGATGGCCATCACAGAGGATCAAGAGGAAGGTACCTCAGGATATGAATCAGATTCTGAATCTGATGATGACGCAGAAGAGGTAATGGATAAACTTACCAAAGAAGAACTTATAAAAGTTTTAACAGAAGTTCTTAAAAGTTATAACAATATCAAACTCAAATACAAGAAGCTGAAAAGCAATCTTGAATCTGAGATTGATCTTCTGAAGACAGAACTTGTTGAGCAAAAAGAAATTAATCTGAAAATCAAAAATGACTTTGAAATAACTCAACAAGAATCTGAATCTGAGACTAAGTCATGTGAAAACATTTTAGAAAAATATGACTCTAGCTTTCAGAGATTTCTTACTAAGAGCATAGACAGAAGCAAGATGGCTTCCATAATCTATGGTGTTAGTGGAAACAACAAAAGAGGTATTGGATATGAATCTTCATCTGGAAGCAATCCAAAACCTGTTGACAAACTTTTCATCAAGAAGACACCTCTGTATTCTCAATTTAAATTTGGTCACTTAAATGACATTAAACACACAAGCTCTGAGAAGAATACTTATGTGTTTAAACCCAAGGCAAGTCAGAATAAACATTATGTTGAAAAATAGAAGTTTAGACAAACCTACAAACCAACTAACCCCAAAGGACCCAAGAAGATCTGGGTACCTAAAAACAAAATAATTCCTGTTGCAGATGTTCTTAGCAGCAAGGTCAGGACACCAATCATGGTACCTGGACTCTGGATGCTCACGACACATGACAGGAGAAAAGTCTATGTTCCAAAGCCTGGAACTTAGATCTGGAGGTGACGTGAAGTTTGGAGGGAACCAGAAGGGCAGGATCATTGGATCTGGCACTATTGGAAATGGTAAACTTCCCTCTATTACTAATGTTTTACTTGTTGAAGGGTTAAAGCATAACTTATTGTCCATAAGTTAATTAAGTGAAAATGGTTATGATATTACCTTTAATCAAAAATGGTTATGATATTACCTTTAATCAAAAATGTTGTAAAGCTATTAGTCAAAAGGATGGCTCTATCCTATTTAGTGGTAAGAGGAAAAACAACATTTATAAAATAAATCTTTCTGAACTTAAAGTTCAAAATGTTAAATGCCTCTTGTCTGTTAATGAAGAGCAATGGGTCTGGCACAGAAGATTGGGCCATATTAATATGAGACGTATATCTCAGATTAATAAACTTAATCTTGTCAGAGGACTCCCTAATCTGAAGTTCACTTCAGATGCTCTTTGTGAAGCATGCCAGAAAGGGAAGTTTTCAAAAACATCTTTCAAATCAAAAAATGTTGTTTCTACTTCTAAACCACTAGAATTACTCCATATTGATCTGTTTGGACCAGTGAAAACTGCATCCATCAGAGGCAAGAAGTATGGATTAGTCATTGTTGATGACTTTAGTAGATGGACATGGGTAAAGTTCTTAAAACACAAGGATGAGTCACATTCTGTGTTCTTTGACTTCTGCAAGCAAGTCCAGAATGAAAAGAATTTCAAAATTATAAAAGTCAGAAGTGATCATGGTGGTGAATTTGAAAATAAATATTTTGAAAAATATTTTTCTGAAAATGGCATTTCTCATGATTTTTCCTGTCCTAGAACTCCACAACAGAATGGGGTTGTAGAGAGGAAAAACAGAACTTTGCAAGAAATGGCCAGAACCATGATCAATGAGACAAATCTGGCAAAACATTTTTGGGCAGAAGCAATCAATACAGCCTGTTACATTCAGAACAGAGTGTCTGTTAGACCTCTTCTGAAGAAGACTCCTTATGAACTGTGGAAGAACAAAAAGCCCAACATTTCATATTTTCATCCTTTTGGATGTATTTGCTATATGTTAAACACTAAGGAAAATCTGAGCGAGTTTGATTCCAAAGCACATAAGTGTTTCATGCTTGGATATTCTGAATGCTCTAAAGGCTACAGAGTATACAACACTGAGACACAAATTGTGGAAGAATCCATTCATGTCAGATTTGATGATAAGCTTGGCTCTGAAAAGCCAAAGCAGGTTGATAACTCTGCAGATAGGGAAGTAGTCTTTATTGACTCTGAAGTTCCAGAAGCAGACAAAATTCAAGTGAAGGAACCAGATGCTACTTCTTTAACTTCTCAGATGAATAATCTAAACATTTCTGAAGAGTCAACTATTAGAGGATCATCATCCAGAATTAAAGCTTCTCATCCAGAGGATGTCATTATTGGAAAGAAGGATGATCCCATCAGAACAAGATCCTTTCTAAGATCATCTAAAGCATCCCTATTTGGACTAGTGTCAGAAATTGAACCATCTTTTGTAGAAGAAGCTCTGCAAGACAATGATTGGATTATTGCCATGCAAGAAGAGCTAAATCAATTCAGCAAAAATGATGTATGGGATCTAGTTCATAGACCTCAAGGATTCAATACAATTGGTACAAAATGGGTCTTTAGAAATAAGCTAAATGAGAAAGGAGAAGTTGAGAGGAATAAGACAAGGCTGGTTGCTCAAGGGTACAGTCAGCAAGAAGGTATTGATTACACTGAGACATATGCTCCAGTGGCAAGGTTAGAATCTATACGCCTTCTTATTTCCTTTGCTGCACAAAATAACATCACTTTGTATCAGATGGATGTTAAAAGTGCCTTTCTTAATGGTATTATAGAAGAAGAAGTTTATGTCCACCAACCTCCTGGTTTTGAAAATGAAAAATTTCCAGATCATGTTTTCAAATTAAAGAAATCTCTATATGGTTTAAAACAAGCTCCCAGAGCTTGGTATGAGAGATTGAGAAATTTTCTTCTGGAGAAGAATTTCATCAGAGGCAAAGTGGATACAACACTCTTTTGTAAAACAATTAAGAAAGATCTTCTAATTTGCCAAATTTATGTAGATGATATTATTTTTGGATCAACAAATATTATGCTTGGAAAGGAGTTTGCTACATGTATGCAGGCAGAATTTGAAATGAGCATGATGGGAGAACTCAAATTCTTTCTAGGAATCCAAGTTAATCAAACTCCAGAATGCACCTACATACATCAAACAAAGTATGTTAAAGAACTTCTGAAGAAATTCAACATGTCTGACAGTAAGCTGGCAAAGACTCCAATGCATCCTACTAGCTCACTTGGCAAGGAAGAGGTAAGTAAGAAAGTAGACCAGAAGCTCTACAGAGGTATGATTGGCTCTCTTCTTTATCTTACTGCTTCTAGACCTGACATATTGTTCAGTGTTTGTCTGTGTGCTAGATTCCAATAAGATCCTAGAGAATCACACTTGACAGCTGTCAAGAGGATTCTAAGGTATCTGAAAGGTACTTCTAATGTGGGTTTGTGTTACAGAAAATTTGATGATTTTAAATTAGTTGGATTCTGTGATGCTGACTATGCTGGAGACAGAGTGGAAAGAAAAAGTACTTCTGGAATTTGTCAATTTCTAGGAAGAAATCTAATCTCCTGGTACAGCAAGAAGCAACCCACAATTGCACTTTCAACCATAGAGGCTGAATACATTGCTGCTGCTGGATGTAGCACGCAGATGCTCTGGATGAAGAGTCAACTAGAAGATTATCAAAATTTTGAAAGTAACATTTCTATCTTTTGTGATAATACTTCTGCTATATGTTTGTCCAAGAATCCCATTTTACATTCTAAGGCAAAACATATAGAAATTAAGCATCATTTCATCAGAGACTATGTTCAGAAGGGAATCATAAATTTAGCCTTTGTTGATACAGATTATCAATGGGCAGATATTTTTACAAAACCCCTTGTTGAAGATAGATTCAATTTTATTCTGAAAAATATTGGTAATTTCTTTTCCCAGCACAGAAGATAAGATGAACTTGGGATAAACTGATGCATGGATCTAGAATTCTTTCACAAGGAGAGGGTAAACTGGTCCAAAGAGCCTATTAAAATACTTAACCCATCCTTGAGCTCCAATGATGGAACAAAACTCAAACCCATTTTCTGCCAGAGAATCAAACTCAACCATAGATTCACATAGAACTTCCAATTTATCAACAGGGGTTAGAAGAGTTCTTTTGGGAGGAGAATAGGGAGCAACACCCAAGTTTTTTGAAGTTACAGCAGCCATAGAAGATTGGAACTGAGCAGCTGTTGATGATGAAGTTGCCATTGAAGGATGCTTTGTCAAACACTTAGGTATAAGGTTTTTATGCAGAGAAAATAGGAGATGAAAACACATGTAATTTCTGAGAGTGTGAAAAGTGTGAAAGTGAATACAAGTCAAGTATATATACTAAAACACTTAGGCAAATCAACAGTCAGAAATATGCACGTTTGAACAAGCATTAAATGAAGAGAATAAAAATCATTTCAAAGCATTAATTGCTTCTGACAATTTGGGGGGGAAAACATGTTCCTGCTAATGTGATTCAGCTAGCTAGACAACCTCTACCAGATGCAGGAGAAGAAGAAGCACAACTCCAGAGGAAAAGGACTCAGCCTGTAGAAGAATCTGCACCTGTTCAGAAGAAGGTCAAGATTGCTGAGAAGCCCAAGAAGCTCTTGAAGAGAAAAGATTCTGAAGAAGCTGCTTTTGTACCTGCCAAGAGGATTAAAGTAAAAGGTACTAAATCTTCTGTATCTTCTGCAAAACTTGTTATTAATGATTCTAATGTTAAGTCTGTACCAAAACCACCTTCTACACAAACCATTTCTGTTACTGCTCCCAGTTCTATTTCTCCACAAAAACAAACACATGTTCCAACACAAACAACAACACCAACAGTTTCTGTACCAAAACCATCTCAACCCAAAATTCATATCAAACACTTTGTTCCACGACCTCAACCATCATATCAACAACCATCAGATCCACAACCATCAGATCAATAACCATCAGATCCACAACCATCAGATCCACAACCATCAGATCCACAACCATCAGAACAACAAACATCTGTTCAACAACAAACCTCTGAACATCCAGAGAACCAACCAAAAGACTCTCAACCAGAAAAAGCCTCTGACAATCCACCTTCAAATAATCCACCTTCTGAACCCATTGCACCTGTTACTTCTGAACCTACAAAAGTAACTTCTGCTCCTGTTTCATCAGAACCACCATCCAAACCATCTGAAATTCCTTCAGAACCTACCAATACTTCTGAACCTCACATCCCTGAGACAGAAGTTCTTGATATCACACCTTTAAAAACAGTGTTTCAAGTATCTTCTACCTCTTGTACACCTACCACATCCTCTAACTCCTCAGAATCAGAAATCCACCCAGATTTTCTAATCTCTCCATCTGACAAATACTCTGAGATAAACCAACTTGAACCTACCATACCTTCTAAAACTCCCATTCCAGATCCTATTCCTCCACCTGCACCATCATCTGAGATATTAATCCCCAATTCCAATCCAACATCTTCTATATCTTGTGCCCAAGTTTCTTCTCTTTTTCATAATTTGTCTTATGGTTTCAAACTGAAAGATTTTTATGACAGAGTTGAACCTTCTGAACCCATCAACCCTCTGAAACCAAAATCCACAATGATCCTTCCATCTGTGATTCTTGATTACTTAAAATCTATGACAGATGTAGAACCTTTAGCAACCATATCACACTCTGCAAAATCTGATAAAGCTGTTGTTTCAGCTCTGCAAATTGCATCTGATAACACTGTTGCATCTGTTGAACCACCAAAATCTGCTTTCAAACCCTACTCAAATGCACCTTTTGATGTTGTTACCCCTCACAGAAGACCAAAACCTCATTTGCTTAATGCTTTAGTAAGATCTAAAGAAAAAGCTCCTGAGATACCCTTCATTCCATATTATCCTCCTCCTCTGATTTCCATCCAAAAATCATTTTTCCACCAACTCCCCAACCTAAACCTATAACTCTGGAAACCTTGCTACGACCACAGCCCAGACTTAATATTGATCATTTATTTCAAACATTTTTGCAAGAAATACAGATGTATTTAGGTACTGTTCAGAAGAAATGCTCAGAAACAATGGATGCCAAAGAATCTGACATCATCTGGAACAGATTCATCAACAGATTCAACACTGTAGCTTCAAATCTGAAGAAAGTCTGTTCTGATGATGCAAAGCTCAGAGCTGAAAGGACTCTATTCTGGACTGTCAACAAAACTGAACCTCTGCTTCGTTTAGATGCTCCTCCACCATCAACAGAATCTAATGATAATGCATTGGCTATGACTCTGGTAGACCCCTCTTCAGGATCTACAGAACCAATGGAAATTGACTCTGCTCAGGCTACAGAACCTCCTCATAATTCTTCATCTGAGATAAAGAAAGAACATCCAGATTTTGAAGATAAGATTGCTGCTCTTGAAGCTGGACAGTCAGAGATAAAATTCTGGATGGCTAAGCAGGATAAAAAGTCTGAGGATATGACAGAATGGATGTCAAAGCAAGATGAAAATAATGAAACTATGACTAAGTGGATGTCCAAGCAAGAGCAATCCTCCTCTGAGATTACAAATCTATTGAAGATGCTTTTGTCCAAACACTCTTAGATTTTTTTCATTCTAATGTTTTCGCATCTGTTGTTTGCATCTGTACCTTATTGCTATATCTTCTGATGTTTGCATATGTACTCTTGATCTGATCTTTTGAATGAATCAAATTTTTCTCTATTGAATTATCTTATTTACTGTTTCCTTTTATTTGTCTTGTTAAAAGTTTTTACTTTTTGCTTATGACAAAAAAGGGGGAGAAAATATAGATCTGAACTGTTTAATATGACTTCACCAGAATGAATCTTCAGACATATATATTCTATCTAACATTTAATTTGACTATTTCAGAACATTTGATAAGTACACTATATAAAAGAAACTCTGAGTCTCTCAGATCATTTGTCTATTATCAAACTCTGAATCTTATATCTGCAAGACATTCTGACCTTCAAATATTATAAGAACAAACAAGATCTAACTCTGAAGATTACTCAAGAAAAAAGGGAAGTTTCTATTCCTTTTTGTATTTAACTCAGGGGGAGATTCATCATCTCAGGGGGAGTTATAATTCTATATGTTCAGTTAAACAAAATTTCTGATACTTTTTGTCATCATCAAAAAGGGGGAGATTGTTAGAACACAGATTGGTTCTTAATAATAACTCTTTGTTTTGATGATAACTGTTAGGAAATTTTATATTTAAGAATTATATACTCTAAAATTTGCTTGTAAGTTTTACTGCAGATTGAAATGAAATTAACTCTCTAGAAGCAAATCTGAATTGGATACAAGAAGTTATCCTAACTCTGAAGCGCCAGATGCACTCATTAGAAGATTCTGATTGCTGTTTACAGAAGATCCTGAGCGTAGTCTCCAGAAGCATCTGAAGAAAGTAGCTCCAGAAGATTTTGAAGCTAGTCAGAAGCATCTGAAGCAAAGAAGAATACTGTATGAAGAGTTTCTTAAAGCATAATTCTACAGAAGTTTCTGAAAGTACTAACGCTGCCAAGTACTGAAGTTCTGTGTCAAATATGCTCTGATGATCAACACGTTGAAAGCACACATGCTGCAGAAGACTCTGATACAACAAGGTTTTGAACATCATTAGAAGACTCTGACTCAATCAGATTTTGAAGAACTTGCTGAAAACTGAAGAAGAAATATTCAAAGATTATATCCGTTGGAGTAAATCAACGTCTCTTTCCTCATTTGTGCTAGACACAATAACACAGACAAAAAGGATTTTTCTTTGCTATCTACTTCTAGGAAAGGTCACTTGATGTGAAGACAAAAAGGCTCATACCTTTTTGGGACTCTCTTTTCAACGCTCAGCTTCCTTGGATCAGCTGCCTATAAAAGGAAGACTCCACCAAATTCTTCAGTGACACAATTTGCTGAAAAGAAATCATAATATTCAAAGCTCTCATTCTTTCATATTCTTCTTAGAATTTCTTGTACTTAAACTTAAGAGAAAAACCACTGTTGTGATAAAAGCTTTATAGAAGCATTTATACTCTTGTATTTGATTTACATTGATTGTAAAGGTTTTCCTTAAGAGGATTCAGTTGGAATCAGTAGCTCTTGAGAAGACTAAGAACAGTTGTTCTTAGGTGTTACTATTGTAATCTGTTTGATTAAATAGTGGATTAAGTCCTTGTTGAGAAAGGCAAATCACTCTAGGAAGGGTGGACTGGAGTAGTTGTTTTAAACGAACCAGGATAAAAATAATTGTGTGATTATTTTTTAAGTCTTAATCTTTCATACTTATTCAACCCCCCTTCTAAGTATTATCTCACCTTCATCTTTACGGTAGCTAACTCCATCAATCACATGGGTAACACCATACGAGTCTATTCTTCCAATTTTCAGTGCGGACATGGCAGCAACTCTGAGAAGGACTCTACTGGGGATTTTCTGAACTCAAACTGCCAGACACCTACTTCGGCATAGGCGGCAATTTCCAAAAATTGATTCACGAAATCTCTTGATACTGACATAACAACAATCTTGAAGAAATACTCCGCTGGAGGGGTAAGAGACTTAAACAAGCAACTCTGTGGAGAATAATGACAAGGCGAACATTATCATCACATGTCTCATGCCGAGACCTTGAATAGTTGGTAATTGATCTGAGCGAGAGCTCCCTCCACCTGTAAGGGGAACAACACTTAAAAACAAAAGGTTAACCAACCTGGCTTATGTTTCAAAATGCGCATGTTTGAGAATGGCGTAATGCTCCATACAGCATGGATATGCTATGCGTTTTTGGGTAGATGCAGATATGACGCTATATGCAAAATGCAAATGCAGGCTCAAGTTGCTGGGGAAACTTTGACAAGCTTGCTTCAACACGGCTGTTGAGAGAAAATACCACCATGTTAGGGATGAACGAGTATCATAACATCCTCCGGCAAAATAAATGTCGGCCATACAACCAAACTTCACCGAGGAGAGATTAAACTTCGATTTCCACTGGGAGGAAAGAACATCCTCGGCTGGGGAAAGTAAACCAACTGGGGAAGAAGTGATTCTCTTGGGGAAAGTAAACTAAATGAGCCAAAAACGACTCATCTAGGTAACGTCCTTCTGGTGGAAACGATGCTGCCTGGGCACAGCTTACAAACTCAGAACTATCACTCCGCTGGGGATAATCACCCTGACGAAGGCATGACAACCTGCGGGAAGAAAACCATCTTCTATGGGAATAATCCTTCTGAACCAACTATGACTTGGTTAAACACTGCGGGAATTCTCCCAGCTGGGGATTGATTGTTCACATACTCGACTCTCTGGGGAGTGCAACTTCTGCAGAGGATACTGATTTTGACTGGCTGGGGATATCCTCGGTGGATAAGCTGCGACTAGCTGGGGAAATTGATCTCTTCGGTAAGGGACAAAAATCATCTTAACTTCTGAAGATGAGGTGCGACCTGCATGGGGATTGGCGTCGCACAAAGTCAAGTCTTTCACCACGAACCTCCGGCTGGGCCACAATTTCTGATTGTCCGCTTTAAAGGCGAGAACCCTGCAAAACACAAACGAGACAAGACAAATCTATACAACCAAATCTATTCGGGTTAGTGTCCGTGACATTCCTTCAGTCGATTCGAAGTTTTAGCAATCATTGGCAAGGGCCAGCAAAGTTATGCACATGCAAGTTCATCGGAACATTGGCGTTTTCCACATACAAAACAGTAAAGCACAATCATCAAATACTGAATAACATGTTTTATTAATAACAGGCCTCTGAATAGGCAAAGTTTTGTACATCGGATGCAACTCCTGAAAAGAGGAAGTTACGCACACACACATATATATGCACAAAAGCATAAAAATACAAATACAACTCGAATTTGTACACATGTCGGCAACGTGGTGCAGACAAACATCGTGAGCTGATCCTCCTATGACTCGCCTGACTCTGACGCGTTCCCGGTATTCAATTTTCGAAAGAGATTGTGTTGGATAAACGAACCCTCAGGTGCTCCCAACACCACTAAGCAGTGCAGTATCATACCCGGACCGCAGTCATTTGCTTTTTCAATCCCTAACTTTTGCGTGAATCGCCCTTTGCGGGTTTTCGATTCACCGGGATACCCTTTTTTGCCGAAGCCGCCCAATGCAGGTTTTCGACTTCGTGGGTGTACATCTTTTCAATTTTATCCCTAACTTTTTCCCGAACCTTTTATTCTGTTTTTGGTTCGCCAGGATGCCCCACTTTTGCATGGACTCTCTTTTTACTGTCCAGCGGGTCACTTTCAAGCAAAGTATTTTTTAACTGCGTCCGAATTCACAGGCGACGAAAAGTCTTCACCATCCATGGTAGATAGTAGCAAAGCTCCTCTAGAGAAGACTTTTCTGACAACGTAGGGCCCTTCATAATTAGGGGTCCACTTGCCCCTGTGATCTGTTTGTGGCGGGAGAATCCTCTTCAGCACAAGGCCGCCCGTCTGAAAGCTTCGCGGACATATCTTCTTATCATATGCTTTCTTCATCCGAATCTGATACAACCGACCGTATGCGAGAGAAGCTAGCCTCTTCTCATCCATTAAGCTCAGCTGATTCAACCTATCTTTAACCCATTCTGCCTCGTCAAGTTGGACATCTCGTAAAACCCTCAAGGAAGGAATCTCAACCTCCAACGGTAACACTGCCTCCATTCCATATACCAATGAAAAAGGGGTTGCCCCGGTTGATGTGCGTACCGTCGTACGATAACCGTGCAAAGCGAAAGGTAGCATCTCGTGCCAGTCCTTATACGTCACAACCATCTTCTGAACAATCTTCTTTATGTTCTTATTGGCTGCTTCAACAGCGCCATTCATCTTGGGTCGGTAAGGAGATGAGTTGTGATGCTCAATCTTGAAATTCTGGCACAGCTCTTTCATCATCTTGTTATTCAAATTCGAACCGTTGTTGGTGATAATCCGCTCAGGGATTCCATACCTGCAAACAATATCCCGCTTGATAAATCTGGCGACCACTTGTTTGGTGACATTGGCATATGATGCTGCTTACACCCATTTGGTGAAGTAATTGATTGCCACCAAAATAAACCGGTGTCCATTGGATGCCGTAGGCTCGATCTTACCAATCATATCAATTCCCCACATCGAGAACGGCCACGGTGATGACATCACATTCAGAGGACTTGGGGGTACATGGACCTTGTCCGCATAAATTTGGCATTTATGACACCTCTTTGCAAACTTGAAACAGTCTGTTTCCATAGTCAGCCAGTAATAACCTGCCCGTAGCAGCTTTCTCGTCATAGCATGCCCACCAGCATGTGTACCAAATATGCCCTCATGTATCTCCTCCATGAGCAACTTCGCCTCTTTCTCGTCTACACACCGTAGCAACATTAAGTCATGATTTCTTTTGTATAGAACACCGTCCGGATTCAGATAGAAATTACCAGCCAATCTCCTGAGAGTCTTCTGATCGCGACTGGATGCCCCAGCCGGATATTCCTTATTCTTCAGGAAATTCTGGATGTTATAGTACCAGGGTTTATCATCAGATGTTTCGTCAATGGCAAATATGAAAGCAGGTTTGTCAAGCCGAGATATAACAATCTGGGGAGCCTCGTTCCAGAAGTTAATCTTATACATGGAAGACAATGTCGCCAGGGCGTCAGCCATTTGATTTTCTGCTCGCGGCACGTGATGCAATTCAACCTTGTTGAAGAAAGACAATAATCTCCTTGCATAATTCATGTATGGTATCAAATTGGGTTGACGTGTCTCCCATTCTCCTTTTATCTGATTCACCACCAGAGCTGAGTCTCCATATACATCCAGATGTTTGATTCGCAAATCAATGGCCTCTTCAAGACCCATGATGCAAGCCTCATATTCAGCTTCATTATTAGTAACCGGAAAGGTCAATTGAGCAGTAAATGGGATGTGCGACCCATGAGGAGTAGTGATAATTGCCCCTATTCCGCTACCATAGGAATTTACAGCTCCATCAAATATTAACTGCCATTTGGAACCCAATTCTGGTCCTTTGTTCGGCAATGGTTCTTCACAATCTTTCACCTTTAGGTACATGATATCCTCGTCGGGAAAATCAAACCTCATCGATTGATAGTCATCAAGAGGATGCTCGGCGAGATACTCAGATAACACACTCCTCTTTATAGCCTTCTGAGAAACATACTGGATATCATATTCAGTCAAAACCATCTGCCAACGGGCAATTCTTCCGGAGAGTGCTTGCTTCTCAAACACGTATTTGATTGGATCCATCTTTGAAATTAGCAGGGTTGTATGATTTAGCATGTATTGCCTCAAGCGTTTGGCGGCCCAGGCTAGCGCACAACATGTTTTCTCGAGCATTGAGTATCTAGACTCACAGTCTGTGAATTTCTTACTCAAATAGTAGATCGCATGCTCTTTACACCCAGTCTCGTCGTGTTGACCGAGAACACAACCCATACTTTCCTCAAGAACCGTCAAATACATAATTAAAGGTCTCCCGGCCACTGGGGGTATCAAAACTGGAGGTTCCTGCAAGTATTCTTTTATCTTGTCGATCGCCTTTTGACAATTTTCATTCCAGGTCATAACCTGATCTTTCTTTAACAGCTTGAATAACGGCTCGCACGTTGCGGTTAAGTGAGATATGAACCGAGCGATGTAGTTCAATCTCCCTAAAAACCCGCGCACCTCTTTTTCTGTTTTAGGCGTCGGCATTTCTTGTATTGCTTTTATTTTCGCAGGATCAACCTCTATTCCTTTTTCGCTCACAATAAACCCCAGTAGTTTACCCGATCTCACCCCGAAGGTGCATTTGTTAGGGTTCAGTCTCAGCCTGAACTTCCTAAGCCTCTTGAACAGTTTCAGCAGATTAACCAAATGCTCCTCCTCTGTCTGGGATTTGGCAATCATATCATCAACATAAACCTCGATCTATTTATGTATCATGTCATGAAAGAGAGTCGTCATTGCACGTTGATATGTTGCCCTAGCATTCTTCAACCCGAAGGGCATCACTTTGTAACAAAATGTTCCCCAGGGAGTAATGAAAGTAGTCTTCTCCATGTCTTCTGGAGCCATTTTAATCTGATTATAGCCCGAGAAGCCATCCATGAAGGAGAATACAGAGAATTGAGCAGTGTTATCAACCAGCACATCGATGTGAGGAAGTGGAAAGTCATCTTTCGGGCTCGCCCTATTCAAATCACGGTAGTCTACACACATTCGCACTTTACCGTCTTTCTTCGACACTGGCACAATATTAGCGACCCATGAGGGATATTTTGTAACAGCTAGGAAACCAGCATCCCACTGTTTTTGAACTTCCTCCTTGATCTTCACAGCCATGTCCGGTCTAGTTCTTCAGAGTTTCTGCTTAACCGGAGGGCATTCTTCTTTCAGCGGCAGCCGGTGCACAACCATATCTGTATCCAGCCCAGGCATGTCCTCGTACGACCAAGCAAAAATATCAATGTACTCTTTGAGCATCTCAACCAACCTTTGCTTGATGTCGTTCTGCAGCGCAGCCCCTATACGGATGTTTTTCTCGACCCCTTCCGACCCCAAATTGATAATCTCAATGACTTCCTCATGAGGCAGAATGATTCTTTCTTCTTGTTTCAATAACCAGGTCAACTCCTCTGGTACTTCGCCGTCTTCAACAATCTCTTTCTCAGCCTGAAACACCGGGTGCTCGAAGTCGAAATGAGTCATAGGCGGTTCATAGATGTCATCTGAAATGGTAATCCTGCAAAGGAAATGGTTAAATGCTTCAAAACGCGTACAAAGCAAATAACCACGTTTCCATTTTATTGTAAAAGATAAAAACGGGAAAAAACAGGGATCACAACATTTGTATACGAAAAAACGCCTTTATTCATGATTAAACAATGTAATGTACATAACCAAATGGCCCTAAGCAGAATCGTTGTGCCCCGGGTGGGACACATGATTATTCAACAATTAGAAAAACAAATCATTATTGTTTAGTTGTCATAGGAACAGTTTCCCGGATAGACCAATTGCAGAGACTTTGTCCTGGCACGCTTGGCTTGATCCACGCGTCCATATCACAGTCGCTATCTCCTTCCTCAGAATCGGAAACAGCATTGACAGTCTCGAAGCTCACTCCACTTGGCATAATGGTTATTGGCCCTCTGAACTTGGGTGCTCCTGAAGAGGATGCTGATGACGAAGGATGATATCTAAGCCCGAACCTGTCATTCTTCACGGGAATATCCAACACCTGACCCCAGCCCTTGGTCTCGCCTGCCTGCACTAGAGCCTGAGCCTCTTTGTACGATGACACTGCCACATCTGATACCTTGGGTACTGGAGCTTTGTCTTTGATTTTTAGCCCTTCAAATGCCTGACAGGGTGTCTCATGTATTTCGCCATCGACTTCCACATATCTGAATGAAGACAGATGGCTGACCAGAATATCTTCTTCTCCACAAACAGTGACGACACTATCCCCCACCATATACTTCAACTTTTGGTGCAACGTGGATGTGACCGCCCCAGCAGCATGGATCCATGGGCGCCCAAGAAGACAACTATATGCTGGATGGATGTCCATTATATAGAATTCAGTTTCAAATATTTCAGGTCCCACCTGCAATGGTAACGTTATCGATCCGAAAACCGACCTCCTCGTTCCATCGAACGCCCTCACCACTAAGTCACTGGGTGTGCAGAGAATTCCCCTGATATCCAACTTCATCATTGCTTTCTTCGGAAGCACATTCAAGGAAGACCCTGTATCCACCAACACACGGGACATGACCGTGCCCCTGTATTCAACTGAGACGTGCAGCGCCATATTATGCTCTCTCCCCCTCGGGGTCAAATCAAAATCCGTAAATCCCAAACTGTGCCCTGCATTAACATGCGCCATCACCCCCCTCTAATTGGTTAACCGAAACGTCTTGAGGAACGAATGACGCGTCTAGGATCTTCAGCAAAGCGTTCTGATGGGCCTAGAAACATAATAGCAGTGACAAGATCGAGATCTTTGATGGCGTTTGCTGGAGATGCTCAACGATTTTGTAATCACTTTTACGGATGAGTCTCATAAATTCCTCTACATCCTTAACCGACGTTTCCTTTTCCTTTATCTGCGAGGGGCCACTCTCGTCTACCTTGGCTTTCCCCTTTGCCAATCTTTCTGCCTCTACCTCAGGCGATGTGAAGATCCTCCCGCTTCTGGTCATACCTCCTGTTCTGACAACATTATCTACAACCTCAGCTGGCTGTTTATTGACTTCAATTTCTCACCGTCGCAATATACCTCTGTTGCGGTGGAAATAGGATCACAAACTATTAATGAGTTTGAATCGCAATTCAATTCACAACCGCTCTTTGATTTATCCAAAGGAAAAGGTCAAAAGAGGGAAAACCTATTTTGCATCGTAAACACAATGCGGGGTAAGATATAGGGTTCGGGGGTTGGTTAAATTTAGGGAAGGTATTAGCACCCTAAACTTCTGTAGTACTCTACAGGAACCTTTTGTTCAAATGTTTACTATTTTTGCTTTATTTATTTGCTTAAGGTATATGTACAAAGGGATTAACAACGAGAAAATAAACCTAAGGGGTTAATTCTAAGTTTACTCGGCAAGACATCGCATCTTGTGCCTACGTATCCTTACGGGAGTGGAATCAGAGTAATCGTAGTTCCCCTCAAAAGGGAGGTTAGAGACTTCTTGACTGTGGTCAAGGTCTCAAGGGGAATAAACGCATCTTAAGGACACGCTTACGGGGAGTCTTAAACTCCTATTTCTACGTTGAATTGTTATGTGAATTAGGGTTAAATTAGGGATTCCACGGCGGGAAACCCTAAAATGAGCGCGGCGGCTCTTTGACCTAATGCTAGGGGTAAAATTGTAATTTTGCCTGCGGCGAAGCATTTGTAAAAAAATTAGGGTTTGTAAGGTTGTAAGGGTTTGAAGTTGAGGACTATTGGCGCGACGACCAAAAGCTAGACCTAACCTTCGGATGTGTGTAATGTGACAGGAGTATTGATGAATGTGTGAGATTTAAATCATGCAAACAGAAATAAAATGCAGACAATAAGCCATACAAGCAGGAACTTAAAGACAGAGACTAAAGCGCGATTGTTAGGATTCGCGAGGTTACATGAGAGGAGCAGATACAATATGATAATGAAATTTGAATAAAAACACAACGTAATAAGCCGCAAAAATGAACACACGCGTTAGCAGGCAAAGTCAGACGGTAATCGGATGAATCCCGAGACAAAAGTGCAAGATTAGAGGTTTTCCTTGTTTATAAAGAAAAAGTTTTGATTAAGTTAAAAGAGATGCTTAAACATTAAAAAAAAAGATTAAGTTTAATTTTCAAAAAAATAGTTTTAACTCAAAAAAGGTTTGATATTATTATTTAAAAAATGTTTTTAGTTATTATTTTTAAAAAAAAATTTAAAGTTATTATTTGTAAAAAAGGTTTTTTATATAAAAAAAAGGTTTTTTATTTATTATATAAAAAAAGGTTTTTTAATTTTATTTATTTTTAAAAAACAATTTTAATATTTAGTTAAAAAAAAGTTTTAATAAAATTTAAACTAACTAATTATAAAAATAAAATAAAAAGAAAATAAAAGGGGTTGGGCCGGTAATCACCTCCGGACCCAACCCGGTTGGTGTAAATGTAAAAACAACATTTAGGGTTTCAGAAACCCTATTCCTCTTCGCGGCGCCATCGTGCCTTCGTCTTCCTCATCTCTCGTACTCTAGTCTCTCCATGATATTTCTGAAAAAACAACAAAACGATTATCAATCATCAAAAATCAAATCCCCACGCAATGGCTTACAATTTCATCGGTGTTCTTGGTGGTTTTGGCGAACATGGCGGCCGACGATGAAGATATTCTGAGGCTGCGAACGGTGGTTGCCCGTCGTGCGTGATGAGCAGCGAAGGCGGCTTCTGATTCGTTTTACCGTTTGTGGAGGGTGATGTTTTGTTGAGGTTGATGGCCGATGATGAACCGTTCTGAGGCTGCGGCGGTTGCTGGTTTTTCGTCGATACCTTTGGTTCAGGGCGCCGTTTGAGTCTTCCCGGTGAGAACGTTCTATCTTGTGATTATGCTTTTGTGATTTTTTGGCCGTCGCGTGTTAGGGTTTCGTTTAGTGAGAGCGGTTCGTCCCCCCTTTCTGTTAGGGTTTCGCCTCCTTTTATATCACTCCTTTCATATGATCTTGTGGGCTTGGATCCATGTGATTTGTGGATTTGATTCACTTTTGATGTTGATTTGGTATTATTGCTGATTTGATTGGATTTTCTTTTGATATTTGCAGATGTAGATTTGATCCCTGATGGATTCTCAAACGCGGGCTTTTGCGATTTGCTTGTTGTCATAAGTTGGCTTTCCTTTTTGGGTTCACTTGATTGGATTTGATTTTTATCGGATGCGGACCCTTGTGATTTGTCTGATATTTGTTTTGAGTCACGTCTTACTTCAAAATTCCTGCCTGATGCGAGTTCACTAACATTCTTTTTCTTCTTTCAGATTTGGTATGGATGCTTTGGTTGAATCCAAACTGCCGAGAAGGGGTATACGGCGATGATGACGCTCTGTCTGAGCCTGATGAGGGAATCGATGATACCGCGGTTGCCTTTAACCATGTTTCGACAGTTGCTTTTGATAATCTCTGCTGTGTTCTTTACTTGTTTGAATTTGGTTCAGAGTCATGGTTTCTGGGCTTGTGAACTGATATGGTTCTGATATGGGTTTGATCTCCCGATATTGTCTCTTCTTCTTTATGCACCTGAGCTGTTTCATGTTTATGGATTGAGTTGTCTGCTCAAGCTTTGTGCAGCTGAACAACTTTGGTCTTAAATCCTGTTATGAATTTGTACTGATGCTGTTGTGGTGAATTTCAGGTGTTGTAAATCTTTGAAAACAAAGAGATTCAGACCTGCCGGCATCCGGGTCTGAGTCCGAATTGGCCGTGTTGTTTTACCCTTGTATCAGTTTGGAAAACCAATTGGAACACACTTACTTTTCTTCTTCTTATTTCAGAATGGGTGCTTTGAACTGATCCATGCCGCCGGGAAGGTTGCGCGGTGATGATGACCTTAGGGTCTGAACTGCTATTGTGGGCTGACAGTTTGCACGAAATTACCGTATGCTATAATTCGATGTTCGGTAGGGAGTTGGTAACGGCTTCGGCCGTGGCTCTCCCAGCCGCTCGAATTTTCACGCCCGATGATGAATAAAAACTGAGGGCTGAACTTCTTTCAATTCATCTTGCTTTGTTATTTACATTGGCTCACGTTCGCACTTGCGTTCGAACTACCGACTGATTCTTTTTTTGGTCTTGACAGGTGAAGGAATTGATGCTTGGTATTGAGATTGTGCTTAACTATCTCTCTCTGAACTGAATTTGTTCTTTGAACCGCGCATGAACTTGTTCTTCTTTTTGTGAAGTGA
>OZ012740.1:81131738-81198616 GCA_963859935.3 Lathyrus sativus | reverse complement strand
GAATACTTCACGGCGGGGCCGTGCCCACTCCTCCTCCAGGGGATACTCCACAAAACGTTGTTCCTGCTGCCGGGGGCAACGGCAGTGCTAACGGCAATCTGATGACTAATCTCGGGCTCAACGCGGCAGGCGTCGGCAATGGTAGTCTGGGAGCCAATGTTAACATAGGGCCGGTCAACGGCAATGCTGGTGCAGGAAATCTGTTGGTGCCTCAACCGTGGCTGGAGGACCATCAGGATGACATTTTCTCTCAGAGAGGTGTAGAAGCAGAGTTGAATGCTGAAGCTCGACTCAGGTTCAAGGCGCTGGAAGACAAGATGAGAAACATAGAAAATCAGAACACATTGGGTGTTGACATGTCCAACCTCGGGTTGATTGCTGACTTTAAAGTACCTCACAAGTTCAAGGTGCCTACCTTTGAGAAGTATAAGGGCACTACTTGTCCCCGGGTCCACACTCCGATCTTATTATAGAAAGATGTCCGCTTATTCTGACGATGAGAAGCTGCTGATGCACTTCTTTCAGGATAGTCTTTCTGGTCCATCGCTCGAATGGTATATGGGTTTGGAGCCCGCTACTGTCGCACCTGGAAAGATCTTGCAGAAGCGTTCGTCCTCCACTATCAATATAATAGCGACTTGGCTCCCAACCGAGTTCAGCTTCAGAATCTCTCACAGCGGAACAATTGAAAGCTTCAAAGAGTACGCCCAGCGTGGCGTGAATTGGCTGCTCGGGTTCAACCGCCTATGGTTGAGCGTGAGCTAGTGCAAATGTTCGTGGCTACCCTTCCTGGAATCTACTATGAAAAGCTGGTCAGTGGCATGTCTGGAACATTCTCGGCTCTCATCACTCTGGGTGAGCATGTTGAGAACGGTATAAGATTGGAAAAATTCAGGGCGAATCATCCTCAGTTGGAGGGAGGTAGCAAGAAACCCTATACTGGCAAGCGTCGAGAGGGAGATGCCAGTGTTGTCACTAATGCTAGGAGAAAGGGCAAGGGCCCTCAGTCTCAGATTGCTAGCATAAACATCCCAGCTGCTCCGCAGCAGCAGCAGCAGCCTCAGCAGCAGAATCAGCAGGGGTATAAAAGATATCAGAATCGGCTCCTCTGACAAGCCGTCATTTTGATACTCCACCTATGTCGTATGCACAGCTTTTGCAAACGCTGCTTCAGCTCCAATTAGTTCAAAAGAGGACGTTGGCTCCCTTAACAGGGGCACCGCCACCAGGGGTATGATACCAATGCTACTTGTGAGTTCCATACTGGGGCACAGGCCATACGGTTGAGAATTGTAAAGCTTTTAAGTACAAAGTCCAAGACTTGGTGACGCCAAGGTTATCAACTTTTCTGACAACGTGCCCAACGTTACCAAAAATCCAATGCCTCATCATAAGGGGGGCGGAGTGAATATCGTTATCACAGAAGAGAGTTCAGACTTGCTGACTGATGTCAAAGATTTGAAGACGCCGTTGAGTTTTTTCAAGGCTAAGTTGCTGAAGAAGGGCTTCTTTCCTGGATGTGGAGAGTTATGTATGGCTTGTGCTACACTTCCTGATGGGTGTGAGCAGCTGATCGAAGGTATCCAAAGTCTGATGTCCGAGGGTATTTTGCAATTCAGCCGGAGCGTTGAAAGTGCATCAGGGAGGTCATGCTGAAGCAGGCAGATGAAGTTGCTACCATTACTATTCCTCGTCACCCTATTACTATTTCTGCGCCCCGTCCGCCTACCATCACCATCACCAGGGCCGGACCAATCCCATTCGAGAGTACCAATGCCGTTCCATGGCATTATGGCGCCGAAGTTTATTGTAATGGTCAGAAGATAGAGCTTGAGCCGTTCGGATCGACTGTGCAGAATCTTACCGAAGTCAGTGGCATCACTAGAAGCGGTAGAGTGTTTGCGCCAGCAGAGGTTGCAGCAGAGAAAGTGGTCCGAGCTGACGCTGTGGATAAGGGTAAAGGTAAAGCTGTTGAGGAGGTCCCTGCAGGGCAGAGAAAGACTTGCTGGTTAAAGATGCTGAAGAGTTCATGCGACTAATCAAGAAGAGTGACTACAAAATTGTAGATTATCTTCATCAGACTCCGTCAAAGATCTCGATTCTTAACTTGTTGCTGTGCTCTGAGGCGCACCGCAACGCATTACTGAAGGTATTGAATGCTGCATACGTGCCGCAGGAGATATCAGTAAATCAACTCGAGGAGGTAGTAGCCATGTTAATGCTGGTAATGGGCTGGATTTACAGATCTAGAGCTGACTCCTAAGGGAAGAGATCACAATAGCGCCTTGCACGTCTCAATAGAGTGCAGAGGCACGATTATGTCACATGTCCTAGTGGATACGGGTTCCTCGCTTAACGTGCTTCCGAAAAAGGCACTGATGAAGTTTGATACCCGTGGACTGCTTTGCACGCCCAGTGATCTGGTCGTGAAAGCCTTTGACGGAACCAAGCGCCACGTCTTCGGAGAATTGACCCTGCCAATTCAAGTTGGTCCAGAGACGTTCAATACGGTTTTCTATATCATGGATATCATGCCCGCCTATAGTTGCCTCTTAGGTCGGCCATGGATCCATTCTGCTGGTGCTGTGACGTCCACGCTGCATCAGAAGCTTAAGTATGCTGTTGGGGGCAGCATAGTAACAGTCTGTGGTGAGGAGGACATCATGGTGAGCCACCTGTCGTCCTTTAAATATGTCGAAATGGATGGCGAGATCCATGAGACTCTCTGCCAAGCATTTGAAACCGTCAGGGTGAAGGAGGTAGCTCCCGTCGTCGCAGAGAAGCAAGAGTTGAATCTCTCCTCGTTTAAGGAAGCTCGGGCCGTTGTCGAAGCCGGTTCCACCCCAGGCTGGGGGCATGTCTTGGATATACCAATCAAGCAGGATAAGTTTGGATTGGGATATTCTCCTGGAGCTGAGGCTTCATCTTCTTCTGGCAGCTCGTCTCGTGGGAAAGGGCCAATCCTATTCACCAAGGGGGGAGTAATTTTCGAGAGTATCAACGCTGCGTCAGAGGACAGCGGGGACAGTGATTGCGATCTTGACGCCTGGATTCAACCGAGCAAGCCGGGCGAGCGCCTCCACAATTGGACCATCAAGGAGATTATCAAGCTGACAAGTGAAGAGTAATGATTTGCTTTTTACAATCTTTGTACAACCCTATGTCCTGCCCGGGGCAGAGTGGTTTTACTGTCAGGGCCTTGTCGGATTATGTGCATGCATTTTGTTAATAAATAAAAGGCGTTTTCTTCGTAATCAAATATTGTGTTCTCTGTTATTCCTGTTTTTTGTTTATTTCGAAAAAACAGCAAAATGGCAACGGGGTTCGTGCTAACCTGCATATTCTTGCTTTAAACTTAACCCTTGTTATTGCAGGATCCACGTAACAGATGACATCGACTCTGGACCCTCTACAACGCTCACTACGACTTGATTGCTCGATCTATCGAGTCGAGGATGAGATTGATGAAGACGAGGACCTTCCGGAAGAATTGGCCCGCTTGTTGAGACAAGAGGAGAAGGTTATTCTGCCTCACGAGGAGGATATTGAGATTATAAATCTGGGTTCTGAGGAGCTCATCAGGAATGTCAGAGTTGGGGCTGCGCTGCAGAATGATGTCAAGCATAGACTGGTCGAGATGCTTCGAGAGTATAGTGACGTCTTTGCTTGGTCATATGAGGATATGCCCGGACTTGACACTGATATTGTGGTTCATCGCTTGCCGTTGCGAGAAGATTGCCCTCCAGTCAAGCAGAAGCTTAGGAGGACAAGACCAGACATGGCTGTAAAAATCAAAGAAGAAGTCCAGAAGCAGTTGGACGCAGGATTTCTAGCCGTTACCACCTACCCTCCGTGGGTCGCCAACATTGTGCCTGTACCGAAGAAGGACGGTAAGGTACGCATGTGTGTCGATTATCGGGATTTGAATAGGGCGAGCCCTAAGGATGATTTCCCGTTGCCTCATATCGATGTGTTGGTCGACAATACAGCCCAGTTTTCCGTGTTTTCGTTCATGGATGGCTTCTCCGGTTACAATCAGATTAAGATGGCACCGGAGGACATGGAGAAAACGACGTTCATTACCCCCTGGGGAACATTTTGCTATAAGGTAATGCCCTTCGGTCTGAAGAACGCAGGGGCCACTTACCAGCGAGCAATGGTAACTTTGTTTCATGATATGATTCATCATGAGATCGAGGTCTATGTTGATGACATGATTGCAAAGTCCCAAACGGAGGAAGAGCATCTGGTCAACCTATTGAAGCTGTTTGAAAGGCTTAGGAAGTTCAGGCTGAGGCTGAATCCTAACAAGTGCACTTTCGGAGTGCGGTCCGGAAAGTTATTGGGGTTTATCGTTAGTGAACGAGGTATTGAAGTTGATCCTGCGAAGATAAAAGCTATCCAAGAAATGCCAGCGCCGAAAACAGAGAAAGAAGTTCGTGGTTTCTTGGGCCGAATAAACTACATTGCAAGGTTTATCTCTCAGCTCACGGCCACTTGTGAACCGATGTTCAAGCTTTTAAAGAAAAATCAGGCGATTACTTGGAATGAGGATTGCCAGAAGGCATTCGACAAAATAAAGCAGTATCTTCAAGAACCTCCAATCTTGATACCCCCAGTGGCTGGACGACCATTAATCATGTACCTGACGGTTCTGGAGAATAGTATGGGGTGTGTTCTCGGTCAGCACGACGAGACGGGCAGAAAAGAGCATGCCATTTATTATTTGAGTAAAAAGTTCACTGAGTGTGAATCTCGATACTCGATGCTGGAGAAGACGTGTTGTGCATTAGCTTGGGCCGCCAAACGTCTACGACAGTATATGCTCAATCACACCACTATGCTGATTTCGAAGATGGATCCGATCAAGTACGTCTTCGAGAAGCAGGCTCTTTCGGGCAGGATTGCCAGGTGGCAGATGGTGTTAACAGAATATGATATTCAGTACGTCTCTCAGAAAGCCATTAAGGGAAGCGTATTGTCTGATTACCTTGCCGAACAGCCAATCGAAGACTACCAGCCGATGAAGTTCGAATTCCCTGACGAGGACATTATGTTTCTCAAAGCGAAGGATTGCGATGAGCCATTGCCCGATGAGGGGCCAGATAGGAAGTCTCAGTGGAAGTTGATATTCGACGGAGCGGTTAATTCCTATGGAAGTGGTATCGGGGCTATCATCACGACTCCTCACGGATCCCACATCCCTTTTACTGCGAGACTGACGTTTCCAGTTACCAACAACGAAGCCGAGTATGAAGCATGTATTATGGGTCTAGAAGAGGCAATTGATTTGAGAATCAAGAATCTAGACATATATGGTGACTCAGCGCTTGTAATCAATCAGATCAAAGGGGAGTGGGAAACTCGTCAAGCGAATTTAGTGCCGTACATGAATTACGCCAGGAGGCTGCTTCCGTTCTTTGATCGAGTGGAACTTCATCATGTACCCAGGGCTGAAAATCAGATGGCTGATGCCTTAGCCACGCTGGCTTCAATGTACAAGGTCAATTATTGGAATGAGGCTCCAAGAATTGTACTTTCGCGTCTTGATAGACCAACATATGTCTTTGCAATCGAGGATGCCACCGACGGCAAGCCATGGTTCCACGATATCCAGACCTTCCTTATGACCAAGGAGTATCCTGCGGGTGCGTCAACCCAGGATAAGAAGACTCTAAGGAGGCTATCTGGAAACTTTTATCTCAATCCTGATGGAGTGCTGTATAAGAGAAACCACGATCTCGTGCTACTCAGATGTGTAGATGAGAAGGAAGCAAGTATGCTCATGGAAGAAGTCCATGAGGGCACATTTGGTACGCACGCCGGCGGGCATGCCATGACGAGAAAGATCCTGAGAGCAGGGTATTACTGGCTGACGATGGAGTCGGATTGCTTCAGATTCGCGAAGAAATGTCACAAATGCCAGATTTATGCTGATAAAGTTCATGTGCCGCCGTGCCCATTGAATGTTATGTCCTCCCCTTGGCCGTTCTCCATGTGGGGCATTGACATGATAGGCAAGATCGAGCCCACTGCATCCAATGGTCATCGTTTTATTCTGGTAGCTATCGACTACTTCACCAAATGGGTGGAGGCAGCCTCATACGCTAATGTGACCAAGCAGGTGGTAGCTAAATTCATAAAGAGGGACATCATCTGTCGCTATGGAATTCCCGAGCGGATCATTACTGATAATGGTTCGAATTTGAATAACAAGATGATGAAGGAGCTGTGTCAGAGCTTCAAGATTGAACACCACAACTCATCTCCTTACCGGCCGAAGATGAATGGCGCTGTTGAAGCAGCCAACAAGAACATCAAGAAGATCGTTCAGAAGATGGTTGTGACGTACAAAGATTGGCACGAGATGCTGCCGTTTGCCTTGCACGGTTATCGTACTACGGTGCGTACGTCGACCGGGGCAACTCCTTTCTCCTTGGTGTACGGTATGGAAGCTGTCCTACCGTTAGAAGTGGAGATTCCTTCTTTACGAGTTTTGGTTGATGTGAAACTCGACGAGGCAGAATGGATTACGAATCGCTTGAACCAGCTCAGCCTGATGGACGAGAAGAGGTTAGCATCGATTGCATTTGGTCGTCTGTACCAAAGCCGAATGAAGAAAGCTTATGATAAGAAGGTGCGTCCTAGAAGCTTTCAGACGGGTGATCTCGTCCTGAAGAAAATTCTTCCGCCCCACTCCGATCACCGGGGCAAGTGGACTCCGAATTACGAGGGGCCGTATGTCGTCAGCAAGGTCTTCTCGGGAGGAGCTTTGTTGTTATCCACGATGGATGGTGAAGACTTTGCATCCCCGGTGAACGCGGACGCAGTTAAAAAATACTTTGCTTGAAAGAGACCCGCTGGACAAAAAAGAAAGAGTCCATGCAAAAAAGGGGCATCCTGGCAAACCAAAAACAGAATAAAAGGTTCGGGCAAAAATTAGGGATATATTGAAAAAAATGTACACCCCGCGAAGTCGAAAACCTGCACTGGGCGGCTTCGGCAAAAAAGGGTATCCCGGTGAACTGAAAACCCGTAAAGGGCGGTTCACGCAAAAGTTAGGGATTTGAATAAGCAAATGACTGCGTTCCGCGTATGGACTTTCATTGTTTAGTGGTTTGGAAGACCTGAGGGCCGTTTATCTGAATCAATCTCTTCCAAAGCTGAAGCGTCGGAGAAGTATCAAAGTCGAGTGGGTCTTAGAGGGATCAACTCATGGTGTTCGTCTACGCCTCGTTGCCGACATTTGTATATACTGATGTATATTTATGTTTTCTTTTTGCGCGGCTTCCTCATTCCAGGAGCTTGCCTCTGTTGTAAAACATTTTTGCCCATTCAGGGGTTCATCATCAATAAAATGCACATTATTCAGCAATTCTACTTGTCTGTTTAGCATTTATCTGTTTTGTTTGCGAATGAAAACGCCGATGTTTTTTTTTGATAAAATGCGCATACATAAACCTGCGGGCCTAGGCCCATTGATTGTTGAAACAATTGATTAACTGAATATTGCCACGAGATAATAACCTGGATAGGCCCCTTTGAGGAGGGTATCTTGTCTTTTTGTTTGTGTTGTTGCAGGTGTAGCGCCTTCCAGAAGATGTGCCGTGCGCATCCCCGAAGCAGGATGAGTCCTCCTTCTCCAGCAGAGTTCAGTAGTCTCTCCTCCGCAGAATCTGAACGCAGGATAGTGAGCATTGATATGTCTCCCCAGGTAGAGATGATTCTCTTCCCCAAGCAGACGCATCCTGAAGGAACGTCACCTCATCAGCTGAGTCAAGGGCCGGAGCTCATCTCCCCAGCACCGGGTCACAAGTGCAGATTTCATAGAAGTGTTCGGATGCCGAAGCTCGTGTTTTCCCCAGTAAAGTCACCGAAGCAGGTGTCTCCCCTCAGCACCGGGTCACAAGTGCAAGTCTCGTAGGAAGCTGTTCGTATGCTGAGGGACGCAGTAACTAATGGTGCCAGACTGAAGTCTCCGGTGGAATTGAGATTCCGCACCAGAGCCGTATTCTCTCCTGAAGTTGGATGATTCCCTCTTCCCCAGTAGAGTGTTGGAACAACTGATGTTGTATTCCCCTGCAGGGTTGTACTCTCCCCCGAAGTCAGATGATTCTTTCTTCCCCAGTGGAATCTAATTCCTCATCAGAGTCGTACTCTCCAGTGAAGTAGAATGATTTCTCTCCCCGGCTGAGTCCGCAGAAAAGCAGAATCCTTGGAAGTTGATCAGATCATGATCAATTTTCCCCAGCAGAGCGTGGGGCAGTTAATGCTGTGTTTCCCCAGAGTCGCACTCTCTCCAATGAAGCAGAATGACTTCTCCTTCCTCAGTCGAGTTTGCAGATGTCCAAGAGATCCGAGTCCTTGGAAGTTGATCAGATCATGATTGATTTTCCCCAGTGGGGTGGTGCGCAGCTGAAGTTGTCCCCCCACAGAGTTGTTATCCCCAGAAAAGTAGCCGAGACGGCCGCGCAGTTCATTCTCGCGACGGATATCAGCAGGTCCAAGTTCTCGTAGAGCTTTGTTCCCCGCAGCAGAACAACTGAAGTTGCTTTCCCTGCAGCAGTCAACGGAAGATCAGTTCCCCAGACAAAGTCCGATTGATATTGGCGTGTCCATGTTCTCCTCAGCAGGATAATTCCTCTACCTGAGCAGTTCTTTCTCCTTGACAGGGGAATCTCCCCTCGACATTTATTTTGCGGACGGGATCGCAGCATTGTGCATGACTGCATGGCATTTAACACCGCATAGCATTTAACACTGCATAGCATTTAACGTTGCATAGCATTGTGCATGATTGCACAACATTTAGCATAAACGCATAGCATTCCCACCGTGTGGGGCATAGCGCAGAAGCATATGCATCATGAGCATGATCTAGGTCGTTGTCATTCTTGTTTTACAGGTGTTCAACCGAGAGACCAGTTGCTCAGGACGATTCCTGATATTCTCTCTAACGAGGTCGTTGTCCTAAGATGATTCTTAAGACCCCGGTGTAATTCCCACAGTCGCTCGCTCAAGATGATTTTTGAGATCCCCAGCGAAGTCTTCAGTTCGAGATGATTCTCGAATCCCTCAGCAGGGCCGTTTGCTTAAGATGATTCTTAAGACCCCAGTGCAGCTTCCCGAGTTGTTTGCTTAGTATGATGCTTGGGTTCCCCAGTAGCGTCCTCAGCAAGGTTTGCCCAGGAAGATTCCAGGGACACCCAGCAGAATGAAGTCTCCAGAAAGGTTATCGGTTCAGGATGATTCTTGAAGATGCCCGACGAATCTGTTTGTTCAAGATGATTCTTGAAGTCCTCAGCAGCGTGATATGTCTGCTCCAATGGTGATGTCTAATCTGAAGATTGACTTCGTAAAGCGCCTGAAGGCGATATCAGAAGGTTCCCGTGAGTTCAGATTTCCTTGTTGATGAATCAACGGGTGGCTGAAGACAAGGTTCCAAATTTTGTATTCAAGATGATCCGTGTTGGTCTGAAGACCAAGTCAGTTGTCCTGAGGTGATGATTGATTGAGATCAAGTGGATAGTATTTCTTCTGACTGAGGTCGAAGATGTTTCTCCAGCTGAAGCGGAGTTTTGCCTGAAGGCAAGGTGTTTGAATCCCCGTAGAGTCATGAATGGCTCAGGATACCATTTCTCTGACTGAAGTCACAGATTTCCCCAAGCTGAAGCGAAGGTGCCTAAGGGCAAGGTAATCCCCAAGGTCATGAATGACCTAGGATTCATTTTTCGGACTGAAGGCCGAAATATATCCCTGACTGAAGTCGCGGATGCTCTATAGCAGAGGCGGAGTTACCTGAAGGCAGATCCATGTATCCTTGAAGGCCAAGGACCATTTCTTTAGACTGAAGTCGAAGATACCTCCTGCAGAGTTGCCGACGGGCAAAGTTTACATCCTTGAAGGACAAGGATGTTGTTTCTAGCTGAAGCTGGAATGGCCGACGGGCAGGGTTTCATCTATCTTCAGAAATACTTGAAGATTTTTTCTAGCTGAAGCTAGAAATGGCCAGGGGCCAGGGTTTCATATATCTTTAATGTTGAAGTTCTACGGCGGCCAGTGTGCAGCAGTATTCCGATGTTCGTTATGGTTCTGAGGGTGAACCCCAGATCAGAGTGTGCTCGGTTAAGTCTCATTCCTAGCGAAGTAGTTTCAAATACGCAAGTGTACCTTTTGTCCAGGGGTGAACCCCAGGTCAGAGTTGTTCAGTATTGTGTTTTCTCCAGCGGCGATGTTGGGTGCTGTGGTTGTCTGAAGGCAACGTCAGAAGAATTTAATGTGGATAACTGGCGGCGATGTCAGATCAGTATCTCTCCAGCTAGCGGTCGTGCGGCTAGTGTTGCAGTATTCAAAGATTTGTTCCCCGCAGAGTACCGTGTGCTCGCGCAGTTGGCAAATTTTCGGGTTTACCGGTATTCAATCGTCTCGCACCTTGATTGGTTGAGAGCCGTTCGCTTCTCACCCAGTCAGGTTCAAGCCATTTGAATAGGGGCAGCTGTTGCACCCCAAAATTTGGCCAACAATTATTTATTCTTTGAGTATTTGAAAATGGATACCTTTATCAGAAAGTTCAAGAGATCCCCAGAGGAAGTGGATTGAAACCAGGGTTGTGTGCTTCATAGCTTGAGAGTTGTGGGTGCTCCTCAGATGATTCTGAGACTTTGAGAATGAACTTGATGTTTTGAGAAAGTGTATGAGATGTCTTGATATCCATCATGAAGCCCAGAGAAGTCATTATGCAAGAGTTCAGAGGATTCAACCATGAATGGTAGAATTAGGGTTTTGACTGGGTCAACCCTAGGATAACTGAAGATTTGGAGAGGGTTGAGACCTAATCCAAGGGCCATGAGATCATGGAATGATGCATAGAGATGTTGTAAAGATTATTCCTAGACCAACTCATCATGATTGAAGAGTTTGAGAAGTTTTGAGTTAAGGTTTCTGAGGATTGTCAGTGAAAAAACCCTAATTTGATCCCTATCTTCCAGGCAGTTTTAGCTCTAGATGTGATTGATATCTCATCTTCCCCACAACATGAATGTTGTATAGCTTGCTCTTAGATTTAATTTTAGTGGTGGAAGTCCTTGATAGGAGTTGCAGAGCTCAAGTTATGGTTTTGACAAATTACAGGTCAGCTGAGGTGTGTGAATCTGGGTCCTTGAAAGTCACCCAACTTGCAGACAACGTTTGCCCTAGTAGGATGATTCCTATGATCTCTTGGTCAACATGAATGTTGGAGGGCATCTTCTTAGCTTTAATTTGAGTGGTAGAAGTCCTTTATAGGATTTGTAGAACTCAACTTATGGTTTGAACAAGACAGGGGTATTTTGGTCATTTGTCAGTTATAGGTCATTTTAAGCAGAGGCCATATCTCCTATTTCCAAGCCTCAAATGGAAAAACTCAAAACATGAAAGTTGTTCAAAATGTAATTTTTAGTCTATAAAGAAGGTCATGAATTGTTGGAAAAGCTCATAGCATGGATTTGCATGATTGGTCAAAAATGAACTAAAAATGGCTTATAAGTTTGAAAAGTTGAAATTGGAAATTGGTTTGGAAGATCCACAAATCCAAAATAGGTCATCCAATATATCATTTTGATTGGAAACATCATTTTGAGAACATTGGTTCAAATAGAATTTTGATTTAAGGCTTTAAAATGGGGGTTGCTTTGAAAACTTGTTACTTGAAAAAGAAGGCAACTTGAGAAATCTTAACACAAGGCAAAACCATGGCTTGTAATTGTGCACTCCTTCTCAATATCTCATGTAAAGATATTTTAAGACCAGATTGCAAAGCATAAGGCATGAGATGTGAGATTTTCAACTTGTCCCCACATGAGATTTTCAAGAACTTTCCACCATATTCTAGATGAATCTAGAAGTGTCTAATGATCATTATAAGAAGAGTGCATTAGAGTGTGATTGAGGTTGGTGAAACTTGGTGAATTGGGCAGAGAGGAGAGAGATTCAAGCTAGGGTTTCAAGGTGCTCCATTATTGCATTTCAAGATCAAAGTCATTGTTGCAAGCTTCCTCATCCAAGAACTGTGCAAACAGAAAGTTTATCTTCATTGGAGGATCATTGTGGAGAAGAATCAAGCTTGGAATTGTGCCCTAGCATCACCTATCATCATCACTTGGCAGGTTCTTTCTCTTCTCTCTTTCACCTTAATTATGCATAGATGGATCATGTTTTAGGTATAGAATTGTTAGGTTAGATGAGAGGATGAAATCTTGAGAGTTAGAGCCAATTCCATGGAGTTCCATAACAGGTGCAAGAATCTTTGATGATCGAGAACTAGCTGTTTAGGGAGTTTTAATTAGCATGGATTAGGTTAGATTAACTAGGGTAGCAGGTAGAACAAGTTAATGCCCTTAGGTTGAAGCTTTATCATGGTTGATCTCAGATGAACATGGTGGTACCCAAGATTTGATGCATTCGGTTTGAACGATTCAAAGGGAATTAGAGAAAACTACACGTAAGGTTGGATTCCTCGTGTTTAGTAGATCACTTTTGCTTTTAGAATTTTTGAAATTCATCAATTGTGGAGAGAGACTGAATCAGTGGAAGTTTGACGCGTGAATTCTGGGTTCTGAAACCCTAGGGTTTCGTTTGGGGACGATGGCTGTCCATCGTTGGATTAGTCCCCAGATTTTGACTCTTTCTTATCATCCAACGGCCCTGATGCATTAAGAAACGGAGGGAAAATTTGAAAAGTGGAACGCAGCGTTTTGTTAAGTGAGGGCGCCTGGGCTTATCTCAGAATCCTATTCGCACCCCCACCTATAAGCCCAAAGCCAATACGCACGTGAAAACATTAATCTTCGCACCCCCAGCGTTTTTTTTATTCTTTTTTCTTTTCTGAAGTGATAATGGGCTTAGCACTGACTTCTATTCACGCCCCCCTGATTCAGCCCATTCAGAAAACCAACTAGGCGCATGTGCTTTCAGCACCCCCTCCCCTCATTTTTAATTGTTTTGAATTTTAATTTCCTTAATATTCTAGCAACTTAAAAAATTCATATAAAATTGATAAATAATGATTTTTTGTTCATTATTTTTGCTATGTTTAGATAATCTTGTGTAGAAAAATATAAAAATAAAAATGGAATTTTATGTTTAATGTAGAATTTTTGGTGATATTCTTTTAAATAGTGCATTTAATTCTTTTTAGTTAGTACCTTAACTTGTGGAATTTGTTTTAGGACCTTCCTTTAGTCTTTTTAATTCATTCTTTTTTGTGTAATTAGATATTGAATCATAGTTCCCCATAGGATTTAATTCTTGATTTTTAGATTAAATTTTGATTAGTTTAATTAGGGTAGCCTTAGGATAGTCTAATTAGGGTTTAGGTGGTGCATAGGTGAAAGAATTCATTTTCTTTAGATAGTTTTTTTTGATTTTTGGGTAGAGGCATATGTGGATGTTATGGGTAGATATTGTAGACCCTTGTGAATAATTGTTAGATTTTTCCCCCTTGGTTTAGTATTTTTAGGTATTTTCTGCAGTTGCCTGATGATTTTGTCTGTTCTGTGGTTATCTGTCCATCTCTGGGGTTTGTTTTGGGGATTTTGTTGTGGGGCTTGTGTTGTCTTGAAGATCTTGTTGGAGAGCATGATGGAGAGAAGATTGTAGATCAAGATTCAGAGATCCAGAGCTTGGCTTTTTCCCTGTCTGTGAGGTTTGAGATCCTGAAGTTTGAAGGAAGTTCATGGTACTTTCCTGAGGAAGGCACTATGAATGACTTTCATCCTTTCTTCTCACCTCTTTCTTAAGTATCCAATGATGTTGGAGCTAACTTGTGAGTTTAATTTCTCCTGAGGAGGAATGTAAACTGATCACCTGTTGTTGAGCCACATGGGGTACAATTCCTAAGTGGAAGCCTCATAGTACTTTCCTGAGGAAGGTCCTATGGGTCTATTCACTTAGTTCCATTAGTTTATCTAGGATTTCTCAAGTATCCAATGATGTTGGAGCCAACTTGTGAGTTTAATTTCTCCTGAGGAGGAATGTAAACTGATCACAGTTGTTGAGCCACATAGGATACAACTCCTAAGTGGAAGCCTCCTAGTACTTTCCTGAGGAAGGTCCTATGGGTCTGTTCACTTAGTTCCACTAGTTCAAATAGGATTTCCTAAATATCCAGTGATGTTGGAGCCTGCTTGTGAGTTTAGTTTCTCCTGAGGAGGAATGTAAACTGATCACAGTGGTTGAGCCACATAGGATATAACTCCTGAGTATACACCTCCTAGTGCTTTCCTGAGGAAGACACTATGAGTCTGCTTACTTAGCTCCCTTTCTTTGGTAAGCTTGTTCTGAAGCTTGAAGACTGGGATTGATTTCTCTTGGTTAGGTTTTGCTTTAGGGCTTTGCTTTCTTCTGACTAGAGTTCTGTCTTACGATTAGGAGTAGATGTAGATTCTTTCTTTCTCAAGTTTGTGTTTTGTTTGCCTGATGGCATTTCATTTCTTTTATCTGTTCCTTGCTTGATAGCATGTTGTTTATCTTCAGTATGATTACTGTTATTTCACGACTGGCTTGAGGTCGAGACGAGCTTGTGGAGGCTGAAGCCCCACACACATTTCCTCCCTCACTTGCATTGCATGCATTTTACTGTTAAAGCTGATGCTTTTGTCTGTTTTGGTGTATCATTGACATGATCCCTTAGGACTATCATTTCCTCTGATGAGGATTTGATGATAGACTTTTAGGTTGAAACCTATGCATGACAACATCTAGGAGTTCCCTGTACAAACCTCAACCATAGGATGAATCCATGGCATGACAACAGTAGGACTTGATAGTCTCCCTCCTAGTTGGGCCTGTTCTCTTCTCATCTCAAAGCAGTTTAAGATACAGTAATCACGAATGATTTCTTTCGTACGTTACGAGCCTTAAGCTATCTGAGGTGGGATGTTTAGTATGGTACCCTTTGGGTGACATGCGACGCATTCGCTCTCAGGTCATAGTCTCTAGTGCGGTTGAAATCGCAAACACAATAAAAAACACTTCTTTCAGGAAATAAGCCGTAGTTTCCCGAACTACGTTTGCTCTGATCTTCCATACAGTGTGGAAGTACGTAGGCATAGGATGCGACGTCCTAGCGAGCAACCTTTCCCCCTTCACCCGTAGTTAGCCGAACTACGTTGACTTTGATTTCTCGTTCCAGACGGGAATACGTAGGCATAAAGTGCGACGCTTTGCCGAGTCATTTTTCTTTTCTTTTTCAGCCAGCCTTGATAGGTAGATAGATTATAACCAACCCGTCCAAGTAAACAAACAAGCGAGGATCCCGTCGAGTACGACGGACGTGAGGGGTGCTAATACCTTCCCCTTGCGTAACCGACTCCCGAACCCAGACAATGGTTGCGATGACCTTGTCTTACCCTTATTCGTCAGGTTTTTCCGATCGTTTCCTTTCCCGCTCTGAGGGATAAATAACGAAAGGTGGCGACTCTTCTGTCATGCCGGCACCTTATTTTCGCGCAAGCGACAGGAGGATGTACTCTTGCTGCCATATCGCGCCATCTCTGTGCATACTCTTTAAAGCTTTCCTCTTTCTTCTGCGACAAACCTTGCAATTGAACTCGGTTTGGTGCCAGATCACTGTTATACTTATAATGTAGGACGAAAGCATCCGCCAATTGCTTCCAGGTTTTGATTTGAGCGGGCTCCAACCCCATGTACCACTCGAGTGACGGTCCTGACAGGCTGTCTTGAAAGAAATGCATAAGCATCCTTTCGTCATCTGAATACGTGGACATCCTTCTGTAATAAGCGCGGACATGCACCTTAGGGCAAGTGTCCCCCTTATATTTGTCGAACATGGGAGCTTTGAATTTCAGCGGTACCCTCAGCCCAGGCACCAAGCCCATAGTAGTCATGTCTAGTCCGATAGAATTCTAATTAGCCATACCCTTCACCTGTTCTTCAAGCATCTTAATCCTTTGAGTATTGTCAACGGGTCCCTCAAATCCCATACCTCTTCCCGAAAAGGCGTCCTTCTGACAGTCTTCGCCCCAGTTCACATTTTCATTTCTGTACCCGTTATAACCACTGTTGCGACCAAACCCTTGCTGATTAGTCATGGGACCTCGTCCCCCATTACCATAACCTTGATTGACCCCAACATGCCCGAAACCAGTATTGACAGGAATCAATCCAGCACCATTTCCACCATAAGCCTGGTTAGTGTTACCAAAACCGTCGTAGCCGAAACCCTGAGTGTTGAAGCCGAACTTTCCGCCCTGATTGCCGTATTCAAACCCTGGTCATTATAGCCGAACCCATTGTTACCAAAACCGTTACCGCCATGGTTGTCACCACCGCCCAGATTGGCGTCTCCGAATCCAACATTGTTAACAACAGTCTCATTTCCATTCCCTGCGTTACCATTGCCAGTGCCAGCGTCATTGTTTACGACCACAACAGGTGGGGTCACCACAGGAGGGACCACAGGCGTAGGGGGACCATCCTCATAAAGAGTTTCGACATGCACAGAGTTGTGGTCATTGTTGTCGTTCCCATTAGCCCGCGTCAGCAGCGGCTGCACCAAAGTCTGGAGATTCTCTTGGCCTTTAGCAATACTCTCCATGGCCTGCATGAACAGGTTCAACTTTTCGCGAATTTCCTGCATCTCCACTTGGACTTGATCCATGATTTTCTTGCAGTTATTTCGGGTTGAGTAGCGGTGAACTTTTTGTTCGTCAATCCTGGAAACCTGTAGATGCAGGAAATAAGATACAGATTCGAGAATACCGGTCATGCAATATGAATGCAGAAGCAAACGTGTAAATATGCTATAGGTTATATTCCCCCCGATTCTAGTTTCAGAGAGAAGGCCATTACGATAATGGAGTCCCTATCCAGCAAGCAAGGAATTAGAAAACCCTCATATATAACAAATGCCAAGAGGATGAGTATAAGAGTACAACTGAATACAACTGAAGAGACCTCGGCCAACAAGCCTGGCAATGGTCACCACTACAAGTACAATTAACAAAGGCAAGGCAAAGATAAATCAGGCCAAATGGCGTGCTCTGACGTCCTCCAATATCCTCATCGTCTCCGAGTGCCCTAGTCGGGAGATCAGCCCCTGTATCAGCAAGGCATGCCGCTCGGTAGTGGATCTCAGCTTTTTGGCATCATCCTGGTAGGCTCCTTTGCTAGAACTCTCGTCAAATCTGTACCTCTTGGAACCGGCCTTCTCTTCATAACCTCTCGGCTTCTCGTCAATGTCACTTACTCTGAGCTCAGCAGCGCTCCTAAGTGATGTCTCTTCAGCAATCTTTGCGTCTTAGACTCTAACCTGTGCCTCTAGCGTGGCAATCTGCAGCTTTAGTTCGTCTTCGCGCTCCTTCCGCTTGGTAAGCATAGTATTCCACAAGGCTTCCCACTTGCTGATGCGGGCATAAGCTTTGCTTAGAAGTTCCTTCTTGGAAGTAAGCACCTTGCTAACACCGTTCAAGGCTATCCCTACTTTTTCTTTCTTGTTGGTCTCTTCTATCAGCTTCGATCCCAACCTGTTAATCAATTCAGTCTGTTCCTTCATAGTGAAGGTGGCTTCCTTCTTCTCACGACGCAACTGGAAGATCTCCTTCTCTAACTCCTCATTGGCTTTCTTCAATTCCTCGTTTTCAGCCAACAATTTGTTATACCTCTCACTTTCTTCCGAAGTAGATACCTCAATCAATGGAAGATACAGGGGTTCCGCAGAAGGATAAGGCATCAAGGAAGTACTAGCTCTCTCTCGGACCCAAGCCAAATAAGGATCATAAGCTCTGCTATTGCTCTTACCGAGCAAAGCTTTTCCTCTCCTGTGGAGGTTAGCCCATGCCTGTCTCAATCTGATCAAAACAGTTGCGTCCAATAAGCCTGTGAGATACAGAGATTCTTGTATCTCCTTCTCAATAGGAGCGTCCCTCAAAGCATAACCGAACTGTCTTACCAACAATGAAGGGTTATAGTTAATACCGCCTTTCCGTCCAATCAGGGGAACATTCGGAAAGCCACTGCAACTATATATAATGTCAGTACCAAGCATGCTCCGATCAAACCAAATGATATTCTCAGCAGACAGTTCCATCAACCGGGAAGACCAATCCAAAGTATCAACAACATCCACAAAAGGTCCTTTCTTTGGAAGGTGCCCCTGGAACCACCTGTACAGGAGAGGCAGACAGCAGGAAACATTCTTGCCACGACGTTTCTCATTCTTATAGTGAATAGAATGATAAACATCGCCCAAGAGAGTAGGAACTGGATTCTTCGAGGCAAGAATCAAGAAGGCGTCAGAGTCGACAAAATCTGGCACATTAGGAAACAGGACAATCCCATAGATGCAGACAGCTAGAATAGCACTGAAAGCAACCCAACATCCACTCTTCGCGCATTGTGTCGCTTTCTCAACCAGGACAAACAGGTGAAAACCATAAGCTCCGTTCAGCTTGACCAAGCCTCCCGGGAACTCAGAAGTGTCCAAACTGACAATCTCAGCAAGTGTAGCCAACTCAGGCTCAACATCAACATGTACAAAGGGCATCTGGTATAACACAGGAACTCCCAACATCGCAGAATACTCCTCCAAAGTGGGTGCCAGAATATAGTCAGGAAACAAGAAATATCTCAGCTGCGGCTCATAAAACTGCATCAAAGTATACACCCCAGTCGTCTCAAATGCAGAAGGTTTGTATAACAAACTAAGCAATCTCCCGTAGGATACTCTGAACTCAGCCCTCACTTTCTCATCTGCTAGAGCAACTAGACCCAGCAAGGAACTGATATCTGGCGAATGCAACCGGTAAGCCACTGTCTTCTTCAGGGACTCCATGTCTGGCTAGAAGGTATACTAGAATCAGAGGGGAATGATCACCTGCAACATAAATACATGTTAACAAAATGCAATCATGAAAATGCACATGCATATGCAAACAAGGGACCAAGTGCAATGCTGATAGACTGGGCTGCTCTGTACTGAAGCCTTAGAACCATCCAATCTTCATCTCAAACCAAACCAACCACTCAAATGAACCTTGTAACCATATCTCACTGACAGAACCAGGTATTCTGAGGTCAAAGGTTTCCTGCAAACAAACCCACCTACCCCTTACAGGTGTGTACTTAACTCGCAGACGAGGTACGACATCCTATGCGGGTTCAACGTCACAGACTTTCAAGAGCGATGATACGATACCTAGAAGGTGTGGCATCATCATCCCTTGAAGCGGCCTCACTTAGTTGAATCCCAATTGATAGGTCCCCAGAGTCGACAATCCTCGGGTCAAACAACTTGTCGAGCCCTAAGGGCCAGGCAAGAAGCATCAAAGAGAATCTCGTCCGAGCGTAAATTTCGCGGCTAGCTGGTGCGAGCTAAGCAAGCAGGCTAACCACTACTCTCTACTTTTAAGTCTATGTGTAACCTCAAGCCCAGGTCCGGCTCATCTCTCAACAGATTACCCCTTCCCTCAACAGCAATAATAATATCAGGCTGATAATAAAATGCGGAAAGTAAAGACAGAAAAGTAAATCTATACACCACCCATGACGGGAAAACAAGCGCTAGGATTGACTTGCATGAGGGATATTCCTGTCCCCAACAGAGTCGCCAGCTGTCGCTACTGCGAAAATCGGCGTTGGCTGAACATAAGAGTCGCCACCGTGCGTTATTTATCCCAAAGGAGGGAAAGGAAACGCTCGAAGTAAACCTCACGCAAAGACGGGAAAGGAATGGTCATCGCAACCAAATCCTGGATTCGGGAGTCGGTTACACAAGGGGAAGGTATTAGCACCCCTCACGTCCGTCGTACTCGACGGGATCCACGCTTGTTTTCTAGTATGGATTGTTATTCTATCTATTCTAAAGGTCAAAGGTTAAAAAGGAAAGAAATGACTCGGCAAAGTATCACACTTTATGCCTACGTATTCCCGTCTGGAACGAGAAATCAGAGTCAACGTAGTTCGCCTACCTACGGGAAAGGAGGGGAAGGTTGCTCGCTAGGATACGGCATCCTATACCTACGTACTTTCATACAGCATGAAAGATCAGAGCAAACGTAGTTCGGGCTACGGAAGACACAAGCTTGTCTGACTGTTTTTAATCTCCTTATATCTCCTATCTCCTAAGTCTTCATTAAGCAATCTTCAAGCACAAGCAACTCCAAGCTCCAAGCATCATTATTAGTCTTCAATCATCCTCAAAGTCTTCATGAGCTCCAACAAGCCAAATCCAAGCCCAAACTCCCAAGGGAAAGGCCCCAAACCCATCAAACATAACAATATCCCAAGATGGAACACACCAATATCAACCAACTAGCAAAAATCAAATAAAATGGAAATACTCATCATAAAATCCTAGATTAATTTCTAAGGGATCCTACCTAGGTACCCTATACCCCACATAAACCCCAAGGCCTAAATCAAACTAAAAACCCAAAAACTATGTGTTGAAATACACCTATGTCATGTTGAAACCCTAATTCTAGCACACAAAAGTTCCTTATTCAAAACTAACTAAAATTAAATCACAAAAATGTGATAAAATTCCAGGGGGAACCTAATTCTATATACTAACCATAGCAAAAATAAACAAGTCAAAAATCAAGGAGAAATGATCATACAAAATTCAGAAAGTTGGATATATCAAATAAAAGTGAAATAAAAGTAATTAAAAGTAAAAATAAACCAAAAAAAGAAAAATGAATGAGATGACATTTTTATTCTTTTATAATTTTCTTGATGTCTTGAGGAAAATGGGAAAAAAAACTCCCATGCAAAAATATTAATTTTCCAATTAGTTATGAATTTTCAAAGATCCTAAAATAAATGTGAAATGAAATGAAAAATAAAAGGAAAATGAAAAGGGCGCGTGCCCAATAGCAATTAAAAACAGTTCAGATCCTGATATGGGCCCAGAGGGGGGTGCAGATAACCAAGCGCGCATTAGGCCCAGTTACATCAGAAATTAAATGGAAAAATAGAAAGAAAATGAGAAAACCCGGTACGAATAGCAATGAATATTAGTGTATTCCTCAGTGGGCCTCCCAAGTGGGGTGTGGATATCAGTTAAGTCACTTAAGCCCAAGCTGGAAATTTAAGTAATATGATGCGTTTGGACCCCTTCAGAACTCTCCTTCACAAACTTGGAATCACGCGTGGCCGTTGGATCTTGATTTGAGTCAAAGTCTTCATCTAATCTAAGGGCTTCTGAGTCATCTTCAACCTTTAAACCTTCTTGGAGGGAAAAGCCATGGATGAATAGAGTGATCAACTTCATCTTCCTCAATTTGTATCCCTCTGATTCTCCATCAAAACTCAAAATTAAAAACCCTAACTTGCTCCAATTTTCACCAGCAATTCAACCATGGTAATTAAACACATTGAAACATCTTCCTCCTCAAAACACGATTGAATCCTCAGAAATTACTCAAGAATGGAATCTCACCAAACCTAAAATTGAGTGGCCTAAACTCTTCACCATGTTTCACTAAATCTTTCTAGCCATCAAATCATGATTATATCATCAAGAACAACAAGATATGAGCATGAACAGAAAATGCATCACTCCACTAATTATCTCTAAACCAACCCTAATGCTACCAGAAAGCTCCCTATGATAATCTACATTGAATATAACCATTCAAAGCCTATTGAAACTACCTAAATCAAGCCATGGAGTGAAGTTTTCATACCTACAAATTTGAGATGAACAGAGTGATCAAAGCTTCCAGATAAGCTTCAATACTTTCCAGACACCTTCACCAACACCAAATCAAGCTTTTGTATGCATACAGAGAGATTGAAATAGCCTGGATTTTTGAATTCGATCTTGAGTTGCAGGCTGAAAATTCCAAGTGCAATCTCACAGTTCTTCAATGCTCTTGCTATGGATTCTATCTGGAATCATTCATCAATGCTAGAGCAAGCTTTTTAGATCAAAAGAATGGATGGAAAGTGGCTGAAACCTTGTAACAGAATTCTGTTTGCAAATGGAAAAGTGAAAATGCAATCTCTCCAATCTCCCTCAATTCTCTCCAACTCTGGCTCTGAATCACTTCATAGGTATATATAGAATGTATTTGAAGACCCTAGAAAGTTCTAGATTGATCCAATGAGAAAATCAACTTCTCATGTCATGAGATCTCATGTCATGCTATGCACTCATACCAGTCCATGTAGCAGCTTGCAATTCTATTCAATTCTGATCCAAATTGTCTTCTAATGAGATATTGGATGTGTTAAGATGGAATGAAGCCTTGCATTTTCCTTGACAAGTGATTTTGCATATGTGCCTTATGATGCAAGTAACCCATTTACAAAGCAAGTCATAAAAATAACCCTCAATTCAAAATTGTGGTAATGTAAATGTTCTCAAAATGCATTTTACAATCAAATTGGTATGTCATATGGCTTAGTTTGGATTTGTAGATCAAAAACCCCAATTTCCAACCTTGGTTCATTTAAAATTCACCTTCATTCTAGGCCATTTTGGTGACTTTGTGAAGCAAGCCATTCCAAACTCTCATGACCTCTTATCTAGCCTAAAAACATCATTTTGAACACATCTCATGTTGAACATTTTTCCATTTGAGGAGTGGAAGATGGAGATTTTGACCTATGTTGAAAAATGACCTGTAATTCAACTTTCCCAAAATACCCCTGGATTGCCAAGACCATAACTTGAGTTCTACAAATCCTCTTGAGGACTTCTAGTACTAAAATAAAATCTAATATCAAGATATACAACTCTTATGTTGGCTAAGAATCCACTTGAAAACTCCTTCATGGGCAAAAGTTGCTTGGAAGTCAAGTGACTTTCACAGATAAATTTCAGTGTCCTCTGGTGACCCATAACTTGCAAGAACCATAACTTGAGTTCTACAAATCTTCTTGAAGACTTCTAGTACTCAAATTAAAGCTATTGAGAAGCTCTACAAGTTTCATGTTAACCAAGAATTCATTTGAAGCTTTCATTTTGACTTATCTGGCTTGGAAGTTAGGCCTAAATTAGGGGATTTTACACTAAAACCCTAATTTAGTAACTCCTCCTCCTCTTGATTCTCTTTGATTTATCCTTGGAACAACACCACACATGTATACACATATCAATTCATGAATCCAACATTCTTCAACTAAGCCTTAATGCTCTTCAATCACTTAGTTGACTTAGGGTTGACCCAGATGAAACCCTAGTTGACTGTACTTCAACTCTGGCTCTTGTACTTGAATAAAACCCCTTGATGGGCCTCTTTCTGATAAGAATGGCACTTGATCCCTTGTTAGATGACTTGTTATGCTATGCTATGCAACTGATTAGACTATGTACATGACTGACTATGCAAATGACAATGCAATTGAAACATAAACCAGGTGAAATAGGTTGAGCGAATTTTAGGGTGCAACACCATCATATTTTGAATATTTCTACTCACTTTATTTGGACTCTCAACTTTCAATATCCAAACAAATTTATATATAGGATGCTTAGATTAGAAAAATCTCATATTCCCTACCTTTACGAACAATGAAACATATTGAGGAGATGTCTATTTTTATGCACAAATGCATTGGCTGAATTGTAGATGTTAAAGGTGATGGTAATTGCAGATTTCATGTTGTTTCAATTTTGTTACTTAAGGGAGAGGAGAATCATACACTTGTCCACCAATATCTTGTCAGAGTTAAATGCTCGTAAGGAATATTACACAAGGTTATACAAGAAAAAAGAACAATACAATGTAATTCATGATGTTCTAATTCCTTATGTTAACTTCCCAACGCCTGAGAAAATTGGACGTGTTTACTTGAAATGGGTCATCTTGTAGCAAGTGCATGTAATAGAGTGTGTATCAATATGACAAGGTATGGTTTCTCAAAAACATTTTTCCCACTATGAAGTGTCCTTTCTCAAAATCCTACTGGGCAAATCATATTTATTGGATGGCTTTCAAAATTATTTCATTTTGTACAAATCTATTTGAACCAAGATGTCCTCTACTACTAACATCACATCAATGAACATCTCATGCCAAAAAAAATAGAAACTTGGTAAGACACTTTTTTGAATAGGATGGAAGAGTTTGAAAATTTTAACAATATTGAAAGAGAGACAAATAAGAAAAAGTCTAAGGCGTAAACACCCATAGATTAAGGCGGTAATATATTTTTTTGTTTCTATCTTACATTGTTTGTATAAAATTTGAAAGTATATTTTAAATTGTTGCTGATTGGTTAAACAAGTGACACATTTTATAAATAAAATACATGGTGTGTTCGGATAACAATCTCTAGAAAGACCCATGTGGCAATTGTAACACCCCGATATTTATATTTTAATATTTGTTAAATTATTTGTGATTATCAGTGAATTTTGGTGAATTATTATGCATGGTGTGTTCTTGTTGTGTGATGTGGGGTGATGATAAGTTAAGGGAATAATAGGATTATTTAGAAATTAAATAATTAATTAGAATTATTTTAGATTTAATAATAATATAATAATATAGATTATGTTATTTAGACTATTATTATTAATTAAAATAAAATAAGTGGAAACATCGAGGGCAAGGTGGTCATTATTGAAGTATTAGTGAGGGTAATTTGGGAAAGGCATATTAGGGGTCCTAAGGGAAAGTTTGACAAAAGGAAAAATACAAGTGGATAAGTTCATTCTGAACGGTCGTGGTTTGGAGAAATGACACTGAGAAAAAAAGGTAGAAGGGGCTAGGGCACTAAGAGATTGCAGTAGAACTCAAGTAAAAGGATCAGGACTAAGAATCTAAGGTATGATGAGTATTACTTTTCATTATAATTTAAATAGGGCTTAGATGTATGTAGGTGGTTTTGGGGTTTTAGGGAGAATGTAGTAATATGATGGTAATGTGATGATCCATGAAGAAATAAGTGATAAAATGATGTTGTAGTGTTATTAGATGATGTATATGATGCCTATTATAAAGTGTTCTTGTTGTATTGTGATATCTTGTGAATTATGTGAATTTTTGGATTGAACGATATTGGAATCGCAAGATTTTTAGGGTCTGGACTGTGTAGAAAATGTAACTGCAGAGTTGCTATTTTCGCGCTTTCATCGGGTGAGTCATATGTTTCGACGAACGATGCTACTTTGCTCAGGAAGCGCCAGACGAAAGAAGAGGCAAAGGAAGGAAGAAAAAGAGGTGCTCCTGGAATTTTGTATGGGGAAGGCGTTTCACCCCTGCTTCGCCGGGTGAGCAGGAGCTGACATTTTTTTATTTTACTTTTCTTTTGTATTTCTTTTCTTTCTTTTTGTTGTTGCATTGTCTCAAACGAAGTGAAATGATTAATATGATGTATTTATAATAATGATGTTATGATGAAGTCTGACTGATTATGAGGGATATACTATGACGATTACATGAATGATGATGCCAGTTTGACTAGTCATGGTTGTGTTTATTGTGACGTGTTGCATCATGCATTCATAGAATATGTTAGGACTTCGGTCCAGTGGCGATGTTAGGACTTTGGTTCAATGACTACGTTAGGACTCTCGTCCAATGGTAGCTTCAATCCCATTATGTGGATTGAGTTTGTTTTATGATGTGCTCCGGTTCCGAGTGAGAATCGATCCTATAGTGGGGATCTTTGGAGGGAGATGACCATGTGTTCATCAAAGTGTTGGTACCACATGCATGATTCGTTTTATTGCATTACATATTAAGTGACATTGCATAAATATGAGTTAATAAATGTTTTGATGATGTTGTGACATAAGTGATGTTTTGATGATGATGATTTATTGATGACGTTATGACGTTGTGAATGACTTAATGAAGTGACAATATGAGTATGTGTGTGATGTGTGATGGATATATAAAGTATTGATAATTATTGATGTAACTATTATATCTATTTCTTATACCTTTTGTAATGAATTGTGATTATTCACCCTGCCTGTTTGAATGTTACCTCTACATGGGTAACATGCAGTTGATCAAGGTTAGCTCGTTGACGCATGAAGATTTAGCTTTGGAGTCAATTAATAGGGTCTTGCTCTAATATGTAACATCAGAGTTTGGGAATGTTTGGTTTTTTGAAGTCGTTATTGATTTAAGAACATGTTTTTAAGAGTTTGTTACACGATGGTTTTTCTTATGTTGATTTTTTATTATGATCAAAGGCCTTGAAGTCCTTTAATGAAAATTATGAAGTCATGTTGATACTAAGATTCCGCTGCGAAGTTTTAATTATATGCGGAGTTATTAAGATGAATTTTATAATCATTTGAAACTTGTGTTACGGAGCAGAATGTGTGATAAGAATGTTTTTATGAAGCATGTGACACCCTTGTCGGTGATTTACTCTGATTTAATTATTGATTTATGCGCTAAATTATTCGTTGGATTTAGAAGGATGTTACATTAGTGGTATCAGAGTAGGCCGGTCTGTCCAACCAGGTTTTTATATGATGCCAGTCCCCCGTTAGTCGATGATTGTGTGTACACTGTCGATAGTTTGTTTCTTTTAATGTTGATTGATGGTGTGCAGAATGACTAGGAAAATATTGTGCTATTTCTTACGCGTTGGAATCACTTGCTCAAGTGATGGCCTAGAATGCATAGAACAATCAGAATAGAGGGGCTCCTAATGAGTTTTGTGCTTTGGGAAAGTTCCAAAAGAACAATCTGCCAACTTTCATGGGCACTCATGATCCAGAGAGTGCACAGAAGTGGCTCAAGGTGATTGAGAAAATCTTCCAAGTGATGGCATGCACTGACGCTCAGAAGGTACAATTTGATACTCATATGCTGTCAGAAGAAATTGAAAATTGGTGGGATAATGTACGTCAGAGATTGGAGGATGTTGGTACTGAGATAACTTGGGATGTATTCAGGAAAGAATTCTTGGAGAATTATTTCCATGAGGATATTCGTGGTAAGAATGAGATAAAGTTCCTTGAGTTGAAGCAAGGAAACATGATTGTGGCAGAGTATGCTACAAAGTTTGAGGCGCTGGTCAAGTTTTGTCCGCATTACAACCGTGCTGATGCTGAGATTTATAAATGTCTCAAGCTTGAGAATAGGTTGAGACCAGAGATCAAACAGGGTATTAGATACCAATATATTCATAGGTATGCTGAGCATTTGCGTACGATGTTGCAAGTGTTGAAAGAGAAGAAGTTATATGTAAAATTGTTGAAATGTGAGTTTTGGTTGAAGGAAGTGAGTTTCCTTGGCCATGTGTAATTTGAGTGGTGGAACTGTTGTGGATCCTTCTAAGATTGATGTTGTGTTACAGGGGGAGACTCTGAAGTCTGCTATGGAAATTCGAAATATTCTTGGGTTGACAGGTTATTATCGCAAGTTTATCAAAGGTTTTTCTAAGTTGGCATTACTTTTGACTCAGTTGACTCGGAAGGGTCAAACTTATGTGTGGGATGTTACATGTGAAGATAGTTTTGTGGAATTGAAGAAGAAGTTGACGACTGCTCCAGTATTGATCTTTCCTAATCCGAGTGAGTCTTTTGTGGTATATTGTGATGCATCAAATATGGGTCTTGGTGGAATGTTAATGCAGAATGGTCAGGTTGTTGCCTATGCTTCCAGACAATTGAGGGTTCATGAAAGGAATTATCTTATGCATGATTTAGAATTGGCAGTTGTAGCATTCGTGTTAAAATTTTAGAGATATTACCTTTTCGACTCTAAATTCGAGGTGTTCAATTATTATAATATTTTAAAGTACTTATTTGATCAGAAGGAGTTGAATATGAGGCAGAGAAGGTGGATGGAATTGTTGAAAGACTATGAATTCGATTTGAGTTACCACCCTGGTAAAGCAAATGTGGTAGCTGATGCATTAAGCAGGAAGTCATTGCATATGTCGATGATTATGGCGAGATAACTAGAATTGATCGATAATTTTAGAGACATGAGTTTAATATGTGAGGAGACTTCTGACAGTGTGAAATTGGGAATGTTGAAACTGACGAGTGGCATTCTCGAAGAAATCAAGAGATGTCAGAAATATGATTTGAGATTGGTTGATCAATTGGCCTTGATTAACCAAGGTAACAGAGGTGAATTCTAAATTGATGAGAATGGCGTGATGAGGTTCAGAGATAGAGTGTGTGTTCCAGATGTTCTAGAAGTTAGGAAGAGTATTCATGAAGAATGACATCGAAGTAGGAGGAGTATTCATCTCGGTGCTATGAAGATGTATCAGGATTTGCAGAAGTTGTTTTGGTGGCTAGGTATGAAAAGGGATATTACTGAATTTGTTTATTCCTGTTTGACTTGTTAGAAGTCAAAGGTTGAACATCAGAAGCCTTTGGGTATGATGCAACCGTTGAATATTCCGGAATGGAAATGGGATAGTATTTCCATGGATTTTGTGGTGGGGTTGCCAAAGACTATGAAGGGGAATGATTTGATTTGGGTGGTTGTGGATAGATTAACTAAATCGGCTCATTTCTTACCGATGAAGATAATCATTTTATGCAAAAGTATGTTGATTTGTACATTGAGGAAATTGTGAAGTTGCATGAGATACCTTCGAGTATTTTTCCGGATAGGGACCCGAGATTTACGTTGAGGTTCTGGACAAGTTTGCAAGAAGCTTTGGGTACTAAGTTGAGGATGAATTTTGCATATCATCCGCAGACGGATGGTCAGACAGAGAGGACTATCTAGTCTTTGGAGGACTTATTGAGGGCATGTGTGTTGGACCAAAGAAGATCTTAGGATAGCCATTTGCCGCTGATTGAGTTCATGTATAACAACAATTTTTATGCTACTATTGGAATGGCACCGAATGAAGCGTTGTATGGTAGGAGGTGTAGGACTTCATTGTGTTGGTATGAGTCAGGCGAGAGTGTTGTACTCGGATATGAGATTGTGTAGGAGACGGCCGAGAATATTAAGATAATCCAAGAGAGAATGAGGACTTTGCAAAGTCGTCAGAAGGTTTATCATGATAGGAGGAGGAAAACATTTGAATTCCAAGAGGGAGATCACGTGTTTTTGAGAGTTACGCAGGTAACTGGTGTGGGTCGAGCTTTGAAGTCTAGAAAGCTCACTCCGTATTTTGTTGGTCCCTATTAGATTATGCAGAGGATAGGAGAAGTAGCCTATCGAGTTTCTTTATCGTTGTCGCTTACGAATCTTCATGATGTGTTCCATGTATCTCAGTTGAGGAAATACATTCCAGATCCATCACATGTGATGCAAATGGATGATGTACAGGTGAGAGATAACCTGACTGTTGAAGCATCACCCGTGCAGATTAATGGTCGAGAAATGAAACAACTGCGGGGTAAGGATATTGCTTTGGTGAAAGTATTATGGGGTGGACCAGCTAGTGAAAGTTAGACTTGGGAGCATGATGGTCATATGAGGGAGTCGTATCCGACTCTATTTTCTTCAGGTAATTTTCGAGGGCGAAAATTCTTTAAGTGGGGGAGAGTTGTAACACCCCGATATTTATATTTTAATATTTGTTAAATCATTTGTGAATATCGATGAATTTTGGTGAATTATTATGCATGGTGTGTTCTTTTTGTGTGATGTGAGGTGATAATGAGTTAAGGGAATAATAGGATTATTTAGAAATTAAATAATTAATTAGAATTATCTTAGAGTTAATGATAATAGAATAATATAGATTATTTTATTTAGACTATTATTATTAATTAAAATAAAATGAGTGAAAACATCGAGGACAAGGTGGTCATTATAGAAGTATTAATGAGGGTAAATTGGGAAAGGCATATTGTCGCGGTGAAATTTGGATACCAAACTATTGATTAGTTTGAATCGTTAATTCAATTTGCAACCGAACTTTGATTTGTCCAAAGGAAGGGATAAAGATCGAAATTCCCACGATGCAATGCAAATGCAAGCTTAGAGAGTTTTAGGTTCGGGGGTTGGTTAAACTTAGGGAAGGTACTAGCATCCTAAGTTTCTGTAGTACTCTACAGGAACCTCTTGTTTTATGTTTGTTTACTGCTAAGTGTTATCTGCTTAAAGGATTAGAGACCCTAGTGGTTTATTTCTAAGTATACTCGATAAGATGTCGCATCTTATGCCTACATATCCTTACGGGAGTGGAATCAGAGTATTTTGTAGTTCTCCCTAAAGGGTTAGAGGAGTCCTTTGACTGTGGTCAAAGTTCCTACGGGTTTAGGGTAGTTGTTTTGATTAGGTTTAGGAGAAAAGGCGAGTCTTCATTTTAAGGGAGATGTAACCACCACAAATGTAAGGGGGGGTTGTAGGAAAATGGTCTTTGCATCATCTTAAGAAAAGGGCTTAAGTACTCGGATTTGTTTGACGAGTATGCCTTTATCGCTCTTAAGGCAAAGTCCCTACATGTTTGATTGTATTGTTGTGGGGGTGGAGATTATATCTCACTTAAGATGATTAACATCTATTCTCTATTGTGTTTGAAAGAGTTGTATTATGATTATGTTTTGTCTAAGTTGTAGAGATAAAGACAAGGTCCTTCCTATAGGGTAGGGTCTATCCTAAAATGATCGACTTGAATGGGATCAAGGATCAAGGGAATATGATGCAAATGATGTGCAACTACACACAACGTTGAATTATGTGTAGGTTTTTTCCTTTGGACGGAATGTGATGCATGAATATAAATGCCATAATGTAAATACAGAAATAAGTTGCGGAAAGATAGACCATACACATACGCATGAAAGCGCTAGGTGAGTGTGTGCGTGGTGAATAAAATAAGAGCAGATAAAGATAAATAATATATACGCATGAGAGCGCTAAGTGTGAATTGTGAATGTGGATGTGCGGTGCACGATTGATTTTAATCGTAGGATTGATTATGAGAAAAGAAATTGTATTTGACTTGAATTATAAGAGGAGTTGATTGATTTTAGTAAAAAGTTGCATATGACCTTTAAAATAAGAGTTATATTAATTATCATCTCTATTTTATTTTATTTGTAAAAAGTTGTATAAATTACTTGAGTTGTAAGAAAATGTTCTTTCTTAATGAATTGATTTTTTATAAAAAGGTTAAGTTAATTATATCAATTTTAAATGGAGGGTTTTATTATTAAATAGACAGACTGGTAGATGTAACTTAATTATAAAGGATTTATATTATAGTGAATAAATGTTATTTGATTAAAAATTTATTAAGTTGATTTAAAAAAACCAAATAAAACAAAATGAATTAGTTTTATTAAAATGAAGTATAGACCTTATTAAGAAAATGAGTGAATTATAAAAAAAGTTATCAAAGGGTTGCTAATTATTTTAATTTAAAAATCTGATTATATTAAAGACTAAAAAACTGGTTATTTAACGTAAAAAAAAAGATTAAGGTTGATTAGGGTTATGTGTGTGTGATTAGTGATGCTATGTGTAATTAAGTGGTAGTTGCAGATAAGCAAACAGAAAAGAACAAAAGCAAACGAAAAGTGAAGAGTGGAACCCTAGGTCCCCCCTTTCCTCTCCAATCGTCTCCAAATTGCTAATCCATCATCTTTCCACGGTTTCGATCCCCTTTAAACCTGAAACAGAGAAACAAACAATCAATAGGTTCGAGGATTATTACTGAGGAAACGAAGTTTTACCAATGAACAGCGACGGTGGCGCCGGAGACGTCGATGGGTGTTTCGCGGGCTTGGGTTGCAGCGGCTGGAGGTAGACTTCGTCAATCAGAAGATAAGTCTCTTCTCTCTTTTTGTTTCTTGCGTTTACGAGTTCAGTGTTTGGTAGTTCTAGGGTTTTTCGATGTTCCTTTTCTCTTCTTTCCCCTCTCTTTATATAGGTCCCAACTGTGATTCTCTGCTTGAATGTTCTGAAATCGTTTTCAATGCGGATTTGGGCCTTCCATTTTTGTCCAGCTACGATTTGAAATAATTCCTTTTTCGTGATTGTAGTAATGAGCTGTGTTAATGCGTATCAATTGCTTATTATCGTCCAGGTTCAAAGTTTTTGGGATTTAGATTGAATATTCTGACGGTATATTCTCCAACGGATTGCTAATTTGGATTTGGTAACTTGACAGGTGTGGATAGTGAAGGCTTTGGGCCAGAAGATTGGCAGCCCAGCGTAATACCAATTCGACTCTTGGCATCTGATACGTTTGCAGCGAACTCCAATCACTCTGATACTCTTTGGTAAATTGCAATCTCTCTTGGTGTTCTCTGGTGAAGGTTCTCCTGAAAGTGTTGGTGAGGGTTGAGGCTGGTGCTATCTTGTATTTGGAATTAATGTCGTACATTATGTTTGTGAATGAAATCCACTGCTCCGGAATCGATATCCTGTTGTTGTTGTTGCAGGGTAATGATGGTTGAGTGCCGATTATTTGTTAAATGCTCTGATTACTAGTTGTGCTGCATTACAGGTGTTGGAAGTTTCGAGTGCTGACCGCAAATGCCTTCGAGCTGTCGGACAGTAGACTAATCTGAGGTTGCCCATCTATACCTTCTTAAACAAAAATGGCAAGGTATATTGATTGTCAAATTTGAAATGTGCATTTATGACTATAATTGTGCTCCTACATAACTTCTAAGAAACTTCTTATGTATTACAGGATCGCGAAACTCTAGCGGGGAAGATATGCCGGAGTCTGGTGTCGTAGTACAAACCACGCCCTCATTCAGTACTCTTGCTTCATAGGCCGAATTTCTCCTCTTGTGAAAAAGAACAAAGGTTGCTACGTACGTGTATAATTTCTCAAAAACTTTATCTGATGCGACTTGAGTGTGATGCCACAAATCAGATAGTTCGGGGATTCTTTGGGAGGAAATCAAGTGTAACTGTCAAGTGCCAAAAGTTGGAGAAACGGTGGCTTCCACATTGGTGCTGCGTATACGAGCTGAAACTGAGGCGAGCCTTACAAAATTTCACATCTTTATTTTCAATGCTAAAAGGCATACCCGCTATTGCGGCTTAGTCAAATAATCCCTGCTCAATGTTGGTGTTTGTAGATCATTGAAGAGGAGCAGCTTCAATTGCATAAGTGGCTTTTCAGTATGGAGTTTTGTATATGATTCCTTGTTCTTGTTCAGAATTTTTCCTTAATTCACCTGCAGGGGGAGACTTTGGTGTTGTTGCTAATGACATTATAGTGTTATGTATTTGAAGTTTGATATTTGTTTGCAAATGACATTGTCGATGTTGCTCGCAGCTGCAGCTAGTGTTGTGTCGCTACTGCGAAAATCGGCGCCGGCTGAACAGAAGAGTCGCCACCGTGCGTTATTTATCCCACGGGAGGGAAAGGAAACGCTCAGAGTAAACCTCACACAACACGGGAAAGGTATGGTCGTCGCAACCAAAACCTGGATTCGGGAGTCGGTTACGCAAGGGGAAGGTATTAGCACCCCTCACGTCCGTCGTACTCGATGGGATCCACGCTTGTTTTCGGGTATGGATTGTTATTTCTATCTACTCTACAGGTCAGTGGTTAAAAGAAAATAAAATGACTCGGCAAAGTATCGCACTTTATGCCTACATATTCCCGTCTGGAACGAGAAATCAGAGTCAACGTAGTTCGCCTACCTACGGGAAAGGAGGGGAAGGTTGCTCGCTAGGATATCGCATCCTATGCCTACGTACTTTCATACGGCATGAAAGATCAGAGCAAACGTAGTTCGGGCCACGTACGACACAAGTCTGTCTTGATTGATTTTATTCCTTCTGAAAAAGGTTTTTCTGATTACTGGTCCAAGCGGACAAAAATGACGTCTTGATGAGTTCACCTTCTTTTACGGAAGAAGTGTCTTTTATTGTGTTTGAAATCTTATTGTGTTTTTCTGTTAGTTTTGAGAGAGAAGAGACAGAACTCTAACCTACGGTCGCAAAGGGAATCAAACTAACCTAATGTTATCATGCATGGGTTAAGACCTAATGTCTATCATGCTCCTCTCCTGCGCAGAGAGAAACAGAGATCCTAAGGGAATAGACGGAAACAGAAACAATAGCAGATATATACAGTAAAGCAGTAAAATGCATGAATGCAACAATACAAGCGAGGCAAGGGAGTCCCACTCAACCTCGAACCTAGAAAACAATAGGCAAAAGTGAACAGAGTTCACTTTCAACCCAACAGGTTAAACATCAAACAATACAATCTAGAAAACCAATCAATACATCAAGAATGAATAACAGCAGAAAAATAAACAGCCACAGCAGCTCTGCATCAACACCTATCTTCAAGTCATCTCCAAACAGCTACAAGCTTTAGCAAGCATCAATCTTCATCTCCACAGCCTTCAAGCAAGGTCTTTATCATCAATCTTCAGTCTACAATGGCTTTTCTTCCAGTCTCAATCTCCAGGATGAACATCAATCAACAAGATGAAGTGAATGAATGTTAGACAGTCAATTACCTACCAAGGGTGGTTCATTAACTGTTAACATTATATAGACAATCTTCTCTCAAAAGTTCTATCTTTCAAATACATTCACTGATCCTTCCAAAGGAAGGAGGTGGATATTTGAAAGAGACTTTGAATCATAGAGAAAGGATGGATGCAGACAAGGCATTCCATGTTTGAGAATCAAGTTTACTACTCTAGAGCTCTGCCTAGCTCCTAAACCCTAGTCTCCTCAACAGCTGCTAGCAAGCATCTCCTCTTCAACTCTGGAAGTTGGTCTTCAAGCTCTGGATCTCCAATGACTTCATCATCACAAGTCTTCAGCTCCCCCAATCCCCAAGCAATCCCAATACCCACACAAACAAGCAATAATCCCCAGAGAGGGCACACCACACCAGTCAAGCAAATACAGATAGTATTAATAGCAGTAGGGGAATCCTAATATTTTCTAAGGGATCTAATAACTACCCATAGTCCCTATAGTCCCATATCCCAAAAACTCAATCTCTAAATCCTAAGGGAAATGATTCAATTCTCCTAAGTCATCACTTAAACCCTAGTTTTGTTCATGTTATTCACACCTAAACTAAACACCTAAAATTAAGTCCTAAAAATGGGAACTAAATTGTATATACGAGCTAACAATGTCTATTAATCAACCTAAAAAGAATGGACAAAAAATATTAAAGCATTTGATCAAACTAAAATTAACAAAATCATGTACTAAACAAAATATTATTTACACCTATTTAAAAGAAAAATATGCTAAAAATATGAAAATGAAATGAACTATTAATTTTTTTGAATGATAATTTTCTTGACCAAATTAAGAAAATAATGCAAAAAGAACCAATGGAAAATATGCATTTTATGATTTGTTATGATTTTCTAAAGATTTAATGTTTTTTAAAAGAAAATAAAAATGAATTAATATGAACTGGGGTGCAGAAAGTAATGGAAATTCAGTTAACAAAGGAAACGGGCCCAGACTGGGGGGTGCGCCTAGCAAGCGCGTCCGGGCCCAACACCATCAGAAAACAATGACAAAAATTAAAAAACTGCAAACGGTGCAAATAGCGAAAATTTGAGTTGAAATGGGAATGGGCCTTGGTTCGTGGGGTGTCAAAAGCAATGCAATCTGAGCCCATTGGAGAACATTAATGAAACGCTGAGTTTAGAGAACTCTGGTTTCCCTCCGAATTTCAATTAAATTGTGGCCCTACGATTAGGTTCTTGGTCCAAGTCAAAATGATTATCCAACGGTGGTCCATCGTCTTCCCCAATTGATTAGGGTTTCAGCCATTAGAGCCCTGCACGAAGCTTGCCTCCACCAGAATTCCACCTTATCATACAACCTCAATTCTTCATGAAAACGAAATCTGCAAAGAGCAAAGTTGATCCCTTTCTTCCCCTCTACACAACCACAACAAAATCTTCCTCTAAAACTCCACCAATAATTAAACCCGATGAGTGCAAAGCACTGATTCCACCATTTTCACCTGTCCTCAATTGCTTCAATTCTCACCAACTCTTACCCTAACCTACTCTATATTCCATGCTGATTAATCTGAGCCATTTATTCAAGATTTTCGTGCAAGATTCTGAGAGTTACAAGCTCCAACAGTTTTGACATGCCATTAACAACTTCCATAAAACTTCTCCAAACTCATCAAAATCAGTCATCTAACTATGCTTAACCATTCTATGCTAACAAACCTCTAGGATCCTAACTAAATCGTGCAATTCGAATAGAAACTAACCTGGTGCAAAATGGTGAAAACAGATGCCAAAACCTCTTGATCCAATGCTTGCAATGAGTGGAGATTGATCAGGGAACCTGTTCTTGAGTTCTGTATGCACTGAATCTTGTTCAATTCCCTTGGATCTTGCAATTCCAAGTTTCTTGCTTCTTGGATAATGGAAGTGTGTGGCACGAGTTCTACTCCAATCTACCAAATGCTTGTGAGAATTGTAATCTAAGGATGATGATGATGAAGATCAGATCAAGAATGGTGAAGATTGGTGAAGATTTGAGGTAGTTTGAGAAGCTTTTGCAAACATGGAAGATTGGTATGAAACTTGGGTTTTGAACAATATGAAGCACCAACCCTTGCATGAACCTTCTCATATCAATATATACATGACATTAGAACCTCCTAGAAACTTGGAGAAACTTCCCATGTGTGATTTCCCTTGGATTTGGCTTATGTTTCTTCCTTTGTAAGCAACCTTGAATAACTCTCAAAATTTGAACTAACCTCAAAATTCCACTTTAGCCAATGTTCTCAAAATGATCTTTCCATTCAAAATGACCTATAATTTCACCTCATTTGGCCAAAATATGAAAAATCTCATTTTTTAGGTCATTTTTATTCATTAAATCCAACAATTTTGAAACCTTGTGCTATGAATCTTTCCAATCTCTCATGGTCACTTTTCTAGACTCAAAATGTCATTTTGAACAAGTTTTATGTTGTAAAGTTTTCCATTTGAAGCTTCCTTGTAGGAGTTTTGGGCATAGGCTTGAAATGACCTGTAATTCTCAAATGACCAAAATACCCTTTTCTTGCCAAGACCATAAGTAGAGTTCCACAAATCATATGAAGGCGTAATATACCATTCTAGAAAGCTAATACAATTAGGAACAATTCTTATGTTGACCAGAAATTCATTTGAAATCTCCTTGAGGGGTAAAAATTGCTTGGAAGTCAAGGCACTTTCACAGACAAAATTTCAGATACCTCAGATGACCTGTAACTTGCAAGGACCATAACTTGAGTTCTATAAATCTCCTTAATGTCTTCCACCACTCAAATTAAAGGTCTTGAGATCCTCTACAAGTTTCATGTTGTCCAAGGATTCATTGAAGCTTTCATTTTGACTTATCTTGCTTAGAAATTTGACCTAAACTAGGGGATTTTACACAGAAACCCTAATTTAGAAACTCCTCTTCTCCTTGATTTCTCTTGAATTCTTCTTGGCATATCACCATATCCTCTTCTACATGTCAAATGATGAACCCCACATCTCTCCAATAGCCCTTAATGCCTTTCAATCAGTCAATTGACCTAGAGTTGACCTAGAGTTGACCCCAGATGAAACCCTAGTTGACTGTCTTCAACTGCAATTCTTGTGATCACATCAACAACTTGTCTCCTTCTCCAAATGACTTCCTGAGTCTCCCCTGATGTCTATATACTCTCCATGCTCAGCCCACAGCTCACAACTTACTTGTTGATCCCCAGATACCCTCAGATAGGAGATAGATGAACTGATTGATCCATTGACTTCTCAGCTTTCAAATTTCTTCTGATGACTTGAATGGGATTGAATAACCTCTTGATAGGCTTATAGAGATGAGAATAATGATTGGTCCCCTGTTGGATGACTTGCTATGCTTATGCTATGCAGATGGTTAGGCTATGTACATGACTCTATATGCAAATGCTAATGACATTGAAACATAAACCAAGTGAATAAGGTTGGGCAAATTTTAGGGTGCAACATGTTGCTCGCCATTGGCATTGATGTTTGTTCTGTACTGCAGTGGCATATTCTTCTTGCAAATGCTAGTTGGGGCTTATGCTTGGTATACTTTGTTGCTTGCACCTGATATGGTTGCTGATGAGGTTGCTCTTTCACGGCCTGTTGCGAGCTTGTGCTGAGATACTTGGTTCCATTGTTGTTTTCAATTTCTCTGGGGAAAAATCTTGAGTTATTGGAAACATACTGATTTTCCTCTTCTTTTTCAGGTGCAAATAAGTCTGGAGGCTGCCGGTCTTGTGCCGTCGGCGAGAAGGGTATAACGGTGATGACAACTTGATAGTCTGAACCACGTTGGTGTCGTTGAATGTAGTTGCCTCGTGAATTATGTTGAGCTGTTCGAAATAGTTGCCTTAATTCGGTTTTTTCGATGTTCGATAGAGAGTTGATAATGGCTTCGGTCATAGTCCTCCCGGCCGCTCGAGTCTTAGCCCTATGGAGTTGATCTGAGGGCTGAACAAAAATTCGCTTTGACCTTTCAATTTAGCTTTGTCATGGTTATTCTAATTGTCGATTGCGGTCGTTGTTCCTATTAGGTACTTTGCAGGCTGTGTAAAGTAGGACTATGGAGCAAGATCAGCGCAGAGGTGAAATCAAGATGGGGCCAAAACGAATGCATTCTTACGTAGGTAACAGTGTTAAGTCTTGGCCTTGAAGTCTTCCTGAATTCCTTCAATAGTGTCAAACTAAAGAGATCAACCGCTTTTGTTGAGTGCGAAGGGGAACAACACGGTTTCCGGAAGGTATATGCTAAATTGAATCTTGTTGGATATGAAGAAAATAATGACCAAATTACTGAACTAGTGGGCTTGATGCAGGCATTAATCTGCGATGAATTGGGATTCTGTAGAGAACCTTTCAAATCTCTTGAGCGGTAATACCATGTGAATGAAACTCTATCATCATCCTGTTCACGACTGAATTCCGAGGCATTGTGGGAAAATGAGGTTCTGTTATGTCCGTGCAGGTGCTGCTGTCTCGGGTTGTTGCGTCAAAGGTTCGAAGCAGCTCCCGTATTGGTGCATTAATCATGTCGTCATGGAGGAGCTCAGGTTATGAACTTGCAGCTCATCTGATTAACTCTTGTTGGTGCAATTTTCAAACATGTCTCGTGGATTTCGGTAACGACATCAGAGCTTTAGCAGAGATGGTATCAAGACAAATCATTCCACCAAGATAATAAAGGATACCCTTTAAATTAGTTTTAGACTTTATCCTTTTGCAATTTAATGTATGAACACCACTCGAATCATTTGTAATCATTCACGGTGACGTAATGAGATCAGATACAGTCCTGTTAGAAGTTTCCCTTAGATTTAGAATAGCTTTAGATACACAGTGATGTATGCTTCCTTCAAATATTTTAGATCAAGTTAATGAAGGGATATTTAATATTCATCCTTTACAGTGTTATAACTTAAGACCATGAATACCCATCAACTTGCAATCATTGTAGTTTTTATCCTTCACAAATCTACCGTGCTCAAATCAGTGCTGATATGAATACCTCTTGTAATTGGATTTTTGTTGGACTCGGACCTTGTATACTTGCAATGAAACGTTTGAATTAATTTCATGGCGAGATTTGAATCACTTCTCGAACTTAAAACCTGATGGAACTCGTCTTTCCTTGAATTCGTAAAGAAAAAAAATGAACTAGATGACTTAAAATGCCCACGGAAACAAAGTGATGAATTCCAATTTAAAAACTTCTTGCTAAAGATGATAATCCCACTTCATGAACAACTAGCCCAGCCCTAGCATACCCATCAATCTTAATCTTGAATCCACAATGTCTTGCCCCAGAAGGCCACATGAAACCGGTCAGAGATACCTAAAAAAAACAGAATGATCTTGTACATACTTGTTAGTTGTGAGAAAAAAAACATACATATTGAAATCAAGTCAAATAACAATGGAAAATACGCAAAAAAAAAAGGTGAGATTCTACGGTCAAAAATTAGGGTGCAACAGATGCCCCTATTTAAGTTACTCCTATTCGGAGATATGGAGATTGAAATCTTCTCATCGACGAGATAGGAGGGACTTAAATACAAACATTGCACGAATTTTTGGCCGTAAGAAGCCACCGAATGCAAATGATATGCAATGATATGAGAATGCAAGACAGACCGGTCCTGTGAGGAAATGATGTCACAGGGGAACAAATAGACATAACACACGGGAAGAACAAAACAAGACTCCACGGGGGAAGATTGACAATCACAAAGTGTTTGTAAATATGTTGGGGAGAAGCTTGCGAGAAAATCCACTTGAAGAATGTACTGCATATGTAAGATGTAATTGATTCAAGACACCAGCAAGAGAAGTCCATTGTCAAGGCTTGTAACTGTAATTGAGAATACTTTTGTCAAAATATTTTCTGTCAAAATCTGTAAGGAATCTACTGTCGAGACTCTGTGTTGAAGTCTGTCGGAGAAATACTTCTGACGAAGTCTTCTGGGAATCTACTGTCGAGATTAACCAAGAAACTACCTACTGTCGAGGTCTTCTGGGAATCTACTGTCGAGATTAACCAGGAACTACCTACTGTCGAGGTCTTCTGGGAATCTACTGTCGAGATTAACCAGGAACTACCTACTGTCGAGGTCTTCTGGGAATCTATTGTCGAGATTAACCAGGAACTGTAAGATGTTCGAATGATTGTTGTTGTAGAATGTAGTTGTCATTGATGTAAATGTTGATGTAGTTGTAGAACTTCCCCGAGCATCATGGTATGGGAACCATGAGCAGGTCTCAGTCTCTAATGTAGAACTTCCCCGAGCGTTATAATCAGGGTGCTATGAGCTGGTCTCTGTCCCTTCCCGAAATGATGAAAACTCGTGAGAGCATCTTCAAAGGGGTTGTAATTTTGTAGATTGTAGATGTCATTGTAAACTGTAAATGTTGTTGTAGACTGTAAATGTAATTTGTAAATTGTAGATGTAGTTGTAAAGCTTCGTCGGGAATCTTCAGAAGAGATGTGAGCCGATTGAATGTCTTCTCAAAAAAAAAAGAGAGACTATTGTGATAAACTCCTTCGACTTCTCTGGGGAGATGTCACTTGACGGAAGTAAACTTGTATGATGAATTCACTGGGGAAGTCAACCCTGAGAAAATGTTTGTAACTGTCTTCTCTGATGAATCAATTATGTTGAAGGGACAACTGAGGACAAATGATCTGCCTTGTAGAAAATGTCGTTTGTCGTTTTGAATATGATTTGGATCAACACGAGTTGCTCAAATAAAGAGATAGATGTTCGAGAAAATCCTGTGATGCTTATTGTTGAAGAAATGTCCGTCTTTATGAATATTCTTCCTGGGGGATAGGGTGCAAAATAAATGCACACTTAATCCACGCTTAAAGGGTCGGAGATGTCCACGATGTGATTGCCAAAGACCGAAGTTCAATTCAGGAACTAACTGAAGAGAAGCCGTCAAGCAAGACTCGACCATTGAGGTATGAACTCAAATGGAATTGTACTAAAATAACCATCCTCCATGAGGATTGAACTCCATGGGGAAAATTAAACATTGTGCTATTTATGCTTAGGGTCGACAAATCTATTTGGAAGGATAAGATACACCCAAACACCTAGGGATAACTATAGCCAAAGCGATAGGATAAAACAAACACAGAGAATGCAAAGAAATGCACATGCTATGCTGTCTACTTATATGCTATACGTATGCTGACAAAACAGACAGAAAGAGGTGACGGAGATGAAATAAACATCTCGAGATAAACATCTCGACCAATCTTCAAGGACAGAAGCACCACTGGGGATAGACGGAGAATTAGATATGGGATCATACTCCTGCTTCAAGAATTCTCTTAGGGAACAGAGATCAACCGATTTGGGATGTAGGATCTTGACAAGTCTGAAAGGTTGTATGGAGCTGCATCTGGAGGTACCCAAACTGAAGTTTCATAGGAGGATAAAATAAATATCCTGGGTCGTCACGGTTGTTTGATCATGTCGGATTTGAGCTCCTTGGGGATGAAATAAACATCCGCTTCGCTTCAAATTCAAATGCCCCAAGTCACAAGATTTAAGAGAAAAACGTCTTGAGAGGATTTTATAGAAAACATGATGTCCAAATGTCCCACTGTTTTCAAACTCTCGGAGAGATTCGCCGAATCTCGACGTAACTGCCCCTGATTGGCGGTATAACTGAGTCTTCCAAATTGTGATTTAGATGAAGCCAAACTCGTACGGATCAAAACCTCTTGGAAAATAACTCGCCCCAGGTTGACAAGGTCTTCAAACTTCAACAATGATGTCTGTATGTAATCTTTCTATGATATCAAGCAAGGTTAACAAATCAGGAATGTTAATTTCGAAATTGTTAATGCAACACACGTTTGTCTTGAAGTTTTGAAAATGGGTATCGCAATAATTTGTGATCGAAATTACAAGTTAGGATACAAATTGAACATTATTTATAAAGCCGATTTAATTTTTGAGCATAGCTCAAGGAGTCAGGAAACAATATCTCATCGAGTATGCTTTCGAATTAAACCTTACCTCAATTAGGACTTTGGAGGGTCATATATAGGCTTAGTTTATGACTTGTAAAGTGGAAGAATAAAAGGGTTAAAGTATATTTGTGCCCACCCAATTTTTGAAAGATATTCATTTTTTTTTGGATATTACCCTGCCCCAAGCTAAAAACGATGTTTTGGTTTGGAAGAGAGAAAAAACAGATCTTTCCTCAAGGCTTAAAAGAAGGGTTAACTGCTTTTGGTGTTTAGATGGTTGAAAAAAAATGCCTTACATCATCAATAAGGTTTTTATTCGAAGCATACAACAAGAGATCATGTGTTATACTTCATCATCCTCCTTCCAATTCTTCACCAAAGTGAAAAGAAGATTGGATAAAGTCGACATTATAAATTATTTTTTGAAAAACAATTTGAGTGAAAACGAATGGATTTCTTCAAGACAAACACTTATTGCATTACTTATTCAAAATAACAAGTCCTTACATGCCAAAATGCTTTTAATCAAAGAAATACGAACACCAAAGAAAAAACAAAGTGAAAAGCTGGACAAGCCCTTCTTTATTACGCCTCAAAATGGAAAGCTTGCAGAATCGTCTGCTGTGTAGTCTTATGATAACCTTGGATCATGCTCTCGGAGGATAAACCATGTTGGGGTTAGGATTAGCACCTTCGAAGGATAAGATTCCATTCCTAATCAATTCTTGAACGTCTGCTTTCATACCGTAGCAGCTCTCAATGTCGTGGCCAGGAGCACCTTGATGGTATAGGCAAAATTTGTCAGCTTTGTACCAGTATGGAAATTTCTTGGGGACCTTAGGTGGAGCTCTTGTCTGGATGTGCCCCCTTTGAATTAAAGTCGGGAACAGATCAGCATACTTCATAGGTATTGAATCAAACCGCTGAACTTCTCTTGGAGTATCCGGAGGCGTCCTCTGATACCTTTTCCGGAATCGCCGCTTCTGTGGTTGATCTGGAGCGGCCATCCTTTGCTTAGGAGGTGGTTGTTGTTCACGCGGAACGGGCATTGCATACAAATATTGAGGACGGGGTACTGGAGCTATGAATTCTTTGGAAGGTCCACTGTCATCTTCATTGTCCGGGATTTTACCCAAATTGTGATGGTATTGATTCACAAAAGCAACAGCTAAGTCTTCCCAAGACTGAATGTGGTTACTTTGCAGCTTCATATACCATGTTAACGGTGCTCCACCCAAACTTTCTTGAAAGCAGTGAACCATTAGTTTGTCGTTCCCAAGATAGGCGGTCATCTTCTGACAAAACATCATCAAATGATACCTAGGACAAATTGTACCTTTGTACACCTCGAAGGCTGGCATTTGGAATTCCGGAGGGACAACTGGGTTTGGAACTAGGCGCAAGTCACGAGCATAGAAATCAGGTGCACGGTTCCTCTTCATCATTTTCCATCGTTCCTTGAAGTCACGAAACTCACTCTCGAATGCTATAAGCCCAGGGTCGTCCACTTCTTTCTCAGCATGAATATTCCGCAAGTCAGCAAACGGGTTGTCCTGCATAGGCTGAAGTTGTGCGGGTACAAAGTCATCAGAGGGACGGTGAAATGTCAGTTTAGACCTTACTCTGAAGTTAGTCGTGTGATCCATATCTCCTTACTATCCTTTAATAATACTTCCGGCTTGGTCAGATGGTCGAGACGGCGACTGACAGCAAAAGATGGAAAACCGAAATGAGCCACAACAAAGGAAGGACACATGCATAGATGTAAAATGTCATGCTAAATGCAGGATGTTAATGCATAATGCAGATGTAGGAGGAGACTTCAAGAAACTCAAAGTGTTCTTCAGTATTATAATGTAGAATAATTGAAAAACCTTTTATTCTTGAGAAACACTGTAAAGCAAAGTACTCTTTTAAGAGTTTATTACATCAAAAGCAAAAAAAAACTTAGAACTATATCCCACAGTCTTCTCCTTTGTACGGAGCTCCTCGGTCAGTTGATTAATACGCTCCTGCAGCGCCGCTTTCTCGATGATGAGTCGTTCCACACACTCCTTCCAAGCCATGGTAGTTGAGGGAAGATCATCACTGGTGACAACACTTGAAGAGGCATGAGGAGAAAATAAATATCCTTGCGCCTTTCTCTTCCTGGCAACTTCTATTTCCAGAGTCTTTTGGAGTCTTTCCTTCTCTACCTTGAGGGTGAGGAACTTGTTCTTCCAAGCAGTCCTCAATTTTCGGGCTTCATCTAAAGCAATCCTTACTTGTTCAATTTCACCCACATCGAACCAGTCGGGGTCATGAGGAGATAATACCATAGGTTCATGAAAAGGAAAAGGCATCTTGAGATCGAGAGCCCTTTCTCGCACCCAATGCAGATAATCCTCAGAAACAACACAGTTGGGGTATCCTGAAGCAACTGTTCCTTCCATATCAATATATTTCCATGCATAAATGATGACAGTCTTTAGGTCTAGATCCTCTTCTCCTTTGAAATAGATCTCTTCCAACGAAACCAGGTCAGGCACTTGGATCATAGGGTGTCCAAACTGTCTACGAGCCAAAGCGGGATTGTAACTTATACATCCTTCTCTTCCAATAAGCGGTACGTTGGGGAATCCTCCGATGCTATGAATCATAGGCACGCCTCCATAAGCGGGGTCATACCAAACAATGTCCGAATGGGTAAGGGCCATAAGTATCTCGGACCATCGAGGTGTTGCTACTTCGTCCCAAAGGGACGGATGCCAAGTCAAACGAGCGATGAACCATGAGTACAGCAAGGCGGTACAACATATAATGTGTCCTCCTCCTTCGGCATTCTTCGAGTGAATAGAGAAGTACGTATCAGCAAGCAAGGTAGGTACTGGGTTCTTGAGTATGAACAGCTTGATTGCATCCATATCGACAAAACTGTCAATTTTAGGGAACCAGAAAGTCCCATAGACCAACAAAGCAAAATTGGCTTCCAAGATGAGAACCTCCTTTCTTTCAGCATGGTAACGTACTTTTTCGATCAAAAAGTCAGCGGGAAAACCAAGGACTCCTTCCTTGGTGGTTAGGTGTGTTTGAACATCTTCAAGGCTGAGATGAGTAGCATTTGCAATTTCTTGGTGACTAGGCGTGTCTTCTCTTCCGGTGAATAGGGGTCGAACGGTCACAGGCATCCTCAAGAGTTCTGAGTACTCTTCCAAGGTCGGCATCAATTGGTAGTCCGGAAAAGTGAAGTCGTGATACATCGGGTCATAAAATTGAACCAATGTTTCCAACAATCCTTCTTTCATCCTTAGCTCGAGGAAACGGAAAACTCCTCCATATTCTGCTGCGAAGGCAAAGCGATCCTCGACGAGTTCGGCTAGTTCTCTTAAGCTTTCGATGTTGGGACTCTGAAAAGTGTACTTCAGGGTTTCTCTTCTGAAATCCATGATTACAACACCTACAGAACGAAATTGAGTTTCTTGAAGTGAACCAGGGAAAAGAATGCAATGCAAGATGATTAGGACTTCATGGGGTTCCTCTTATTTATAAGCATTGCGGTAAAAGGAAACGTTTTATTAAATTCGAAACGGACTACATAAATATTCTTTTAAAGAGTCCCAAATAAAAGCTAAATAAAAGCTAGTAAAGACACTAAAGAAGCTTTGAATGTTGCTGCTTGAGCTGCTCTTCTAGTTGCGTCTTCTCACGGATAAGGTTGTCCACAATTAGTTTCCAAATAGTGCATTGTGGGTCGGAGAAAAATAAATCCTCCATAAATTTCCTATTCTTGCAGGGGAGTAGCTCTTCATCCTTCAATTGTAGTTGTTTCTGAAGTTCATCCCTCTCCTTTTGGAGTTCAGCCTTCTGCTTCTGACACTCATCATTTTCTGCCACTGCTACATGGTACTTGTTCTTCCAAGATTTCAGCTCATGTTGAGACTTCCTTAAGGACACCTCTAACTTCTCGGCCTCAGACATAAAGACATAAGTGGGCTCTCTCCTTAGAGCTATGGGATCTTGACGGGAATAGGGCATCTTTAGCTTGGTGGCCCTTTCTCTGACCCACTAGAGGTATGGTTCTAAAGACACACAGTTAGGCTTCCCTAGACTTCTCTTCCCCTTCTTGTGTACATTACGCCATGCATTTAGAATCTTTCCTCGGAGTTCCATATCATCTTTGAAGAACATACCCTCTACTTGAACACTCTTGGGAGGTTCCTTCAACGGGTATCCCAACTGTCGACGAGCTAAAATAGGATTGTAGTTGATTCCTCCATCAAAGCTGAGCAACGGTACATTAGCAAAGTCACCACAACTATCAATGATTAATACTCCATCATACACTCGATTGTACCAATCAATGTCGGAATGGGTCAAAGCCATAACTCTTGGAGACCAATGCTCTTTGCCAATGTTTGTAAAAGAGCTAGACTTCGGAAAGTGCAAAATAAACCACTTGTAAAGTAAAGGTACACAGCAAGTAATCATCCCTCCACCACGAAGGTTTCGGAGATGTATAGAGTGATATGCGTTCCCCAATAGAGTTGGCACTGGGTTGTTCTTCATAAAGATCTTGAATGCTTTGAGATCGATGAAACCTTCAAAACTTGGGAATAGAAACAACCCATAAACGAGCAAAGCAAAAATTGCCTCAAACGGAGCCTTATTAGAATAATCAGCATAGAATGAAGCCTTCTTGATTAGGAAACCTGTCTTTAAACCAAGAATTCCATCCTTAGTAACTAGGTTGGCTTTGACGTCAGATACCTTCAAACGGAGGGCTTTAGCAATATCTTTCTCATCGGGGTCCTTTTCCAAGAAGGGAAAAAGGAGATTCCTCAAGGACAGGTAGACCAACCAAAAAAGAATACTCTTCCAATGTAGGTAACAGCTGAAAGTCTGGAAAGGTGAAACAATGGTAGAGAGGATCATAGAACTGTAATAGAGTGGCAAGAAGTCCTTCATTCACTGAGCAACCCAACAAAGATATCAGCTTCCCATACTTGTTCTTGAACTCTTCTTGATCTTTGATGAAACCCCACAACTTCTTTAGGTCATCCAACTTGGGACTCTTAAAAGTATATTTCATAGTATGTCTTTTATTTGAAGCCATAGTGACCTACAATGTTCATAAACGAAAGTAAATCCCATGAAGTCCAATGCAGAATGATGCTATATGAATGCAGCAAACACAAGTATTCACATAAGGACATAAAGATAAACAAACAAGGGGCGCCCTAGGTTTGTAACGAGCATGGAGTAAAGGTGTACCCTTCCCAAAGGTTTAAGGACTAAAGGTTGTTTGTACCTGCACAACAAGGTTCTAAAGGGACTCAGAATCATCAGCCCATCTATCGGATATTATCAATTTCCCAATTACTCGAGGATTAATAATATTCTCAAGAGAACTTCTTTTGAGTGTAGCTTCGCGTAGCACTATTTCGGAAGTACTTCCTCATAGCCTCGCACTACATCCTAATAAAGGCCAAAGTTGGGTTAAGGTAACTACGGTCCTCAATATCATAGGCTCCAAAGTCGAAAGTAGTGAGTGTCTTCACGATTATTCGTTCAACAGTACTATTTCGAAAGGGCCTCAACTGAGCGGGATTCTCGATTCAACTTAGTAGGGATTCAACTCCCTATAAGCCTCCTCGACTATATCACTATCCTATCTTAATTTCTCTCAAGTTCGGGTGTAGAACTTTATCTCACCACTCAAGGATAGCAATCCCAAAAGAAATACAAGAGAAAGCATGTAAACAATTAATCAAGTAGGCAGATATATAAAGCAGTAAACAAAATAAAATAAGATAGGGAAACCCACTAGAGAGGTCCCCAGTGAAGTCGCCATTTCTGTCGCGGTGAAATTTGGATACCAAACTATTGATTAGTTTGAATCGTTAATTCAATTTGTAACCGAACTTTGATTTGTCCAAAGGAAGGGATAAAGATCGAAATTCCCACGATGCAATGCAAATGCAAGCTTAGAGAGTTTTAGGTTTAGGGGTTGGTTAAACTTAGGGAATGTACTAGCATCCTAAGTTTCTGTAGTACTCTACAGGAACCTCTTGTTTTATGTTTGTTTACTGCTAAGTGTTATCTGCTTAAAGGATTAGAGACCCTAGTGGTTTATTTCTAAGTATACTCGATAAGATGTCGCATCTTATGCCTACATATCCTTACGGGAGTGGAATCAGAGTATTTTGTAGTTCTCCCTAAAGGGTTAGAGGAGTCCTTTGATTGTGGTCAAAGTTCCTACGGGTTTAGGGTAGTTGTTTTGATTAGGTTTAGGAGAAAAGGCGAGTCTTCATTTTAAGGGATATGTAACCACCACAAATGTAAGGGGGGGGGAGGGGGGGGGGGGGGTTGTAGGAAAATGGTCTTTGCATCGTCTTAAGAAAAGGGCTTAAGTACTCGGATTTGTTTGACGAGTATGCCTTTATCGCTCTTAAGGCAAAGTCCCTACATGTTTGATTGTATTGTTGTGGGGGTGGAGATTATATCTCACTTAAGATGATTAACATCTATTCTCTATTGTGTTTGAAAGAGTTGTATTATGATTATGTTTCGTCTAAGTTGTAGAGATAAAGACAAGGTCCTTCCTATAGGGTAGGGTCTATCCTAAAATGATCGACTTGAATGGGATCAAGGATCAAGGGAATATGATGCAAATGATGTGCAACTACACACAACGTTGAATTATGTGTAGGTTTTTTCCTTTGGACGGAATGCGATGCATGAATATAAATGCAATAATGTAAATACAGAAATAAGTTGCGGAAAGATAGACCATACACATACGCATGAAAGCGCTAGGTGAGTGTGTGCCTGGTGAATAAAATAAGAGCAGATAAAGATAAATAATATATACGCATGAGAGCGCTAAGTGTGAATTGTGAATGTGGATGTGCGGTGCACGATTGATTTTAATCGTAGGATTGATTATGAGAAAAGAAATTGTATTTGACTTGAATTATAAGAGGAGTTGATTGATTTTAGTAAAAAGTTGCATATGACCTTTAAAATAAGAGTTATATTAATTATCATCTCTATTTTATTTTATTTGTAAAAAGTTGTATAAATTACTTGAGTTGTAAGAAAATGTTCTTTCTTAATGAATTGATTTTTTTATAAAAAGGTTAAGTTAATTATATCAATTTTAAATGGAGGGTTTTATTATTAAATAGACAGACTGGTAGATGTAACTTAATTATAAAGGATTTATATTATAGTGAATAAATGTTATTTGATTAAAAGTTTATTAAGTTGATTTAAAAAAACCAAATAAAACAAAATGAATTAGTTTTATTAAAATGAAGTATAGACCTTATTAAGAAAATGAGTGAATTATAAAAAAAGTTATCAAAGGGTTGCTAATTATTTTAATTTAAAAATCTGATTATATTAAAGACTAAAAAACTGGTTATTTAACGTAAAAAAAAAAAGAAGATTAAGGTTGATTAGGGTTATATGTGTGTGATTAGTGATGCTATGTGTAATTAAGTGGTAGTTGCAGATAAGCAAACAGAAAAGAACAAAAGCAAACGAAAAGTGAAGAGTGGAACCCTAGGTCCCCTCTTTCCTCTCCAATCGTCTCCAAATCGCTAATCCATCATCTTTCCACGGTTTCGATCCCCTTTAAACCTGAAACAGAGAAACAAACAATCAATAGGTTCGAGGATTATTACGGAGGAAACGAAGTTTTACCAATGAACAGCGACGGCGGCGCCGGAGACGTCGATGGGTGTTTCGCGGGCTTGGGTTGCAGCGGCTGGAGGTATACTTCGTCAATCAAAAGATAAGTCTCTTCTCTCTTTTTGTTTCTTGCGTTTACGAGTTCAGTGTTTGGTAGTTCTAGGGTTTTTTCGATGTTCCTTTTCTCTTCTTTCTCCTCTCTTTATATAGGTCCCAACTGTGATTCTCTGCTTGAATGTTCTGAAATCGTTTTCAATGCGGATTTGGGCCTTCCATTTTTGTCCAGCTACGATTTGAAATAATTCCTTTTTCGTGATTGTAGTAATGAGCTGTGTTAATGCGTATCAATTGCTTATTATCGTCCAGGTTCAAAGTTTTTGGGATTTAGATTGAATATTTTGACGGTATATTCTCCAACGGATTGCTAATTTGGATTTGGTAACTTGACAGGTGTGGATAGTGAAGGCTTTGGGCCAGAAGATTGGCAGCCCAGCGTAATACCAATTCGACTCTTGGCATCTGATACGTTTGCAGCGAACTCCAATCACTCTGATACTCTTTGGTAAATTGCAATCTCTCTTGGTGTTCTCTGGTGAAGGTTCTCCTGAAAGTGTTGGTGAGGGTTGAGGCTGGTGCTATCTTGTATTTGGAATTAATGTCGTACATTATGTTTGTGAATGAAATCCACTGCTCCGGAATCAATATCCTGTTGTTGTTGTTGCAGGGTAATGATGGCTGAGTGCCGATTATTTGTTAAATGCTCTGATTACTAGTTGTGCTGCATTACAGGTGTTGGAAGTTTCGAGTGCTGACCGTAAATGCCTTCGAGCTGTTGGACAGTAGACTAATCTGAGGTTGCCCATCTATACCTTCTTAAACAAAAATGGCAAGGTATATTGATTGTCAAATTTGAAATGTGCATTTATGACTATAACTGTGCTCCTGCATAACTTCTAAGCAACTTCTTATGTATTACAGGATCGCGAAACTCTAGCGGGGAAGATATGTCGGAGTCTGGTGCCGTAGTACAAACCACGCCCTCATTCAGTACTCTTGCTTCATAGGCCGAATTTCTCCTCTTGTGAAAAAGAACAAAGGTCGCTACGTACGTGTATAATTTCTCAAAAACTTTATCTGATGCGACTTGAGTGTGATGCCACAAATCAGATAGTTCAGGGATTCTTTGGGAGGAAATCAAGTGTAACTGTCAAGTGCCAAAAGTTGGAGAAACGGTGGCTTCCACATTGGTGCTGCGCATACGAGCTGAAACTGAGGCGAGCCTTACAAAATTTCACATCTTTGTTTTCAATGCTAAAAGGCATACCCGCTATTGCGGATTAGTCAAATAATCCCTGCTCAATGTTGGTGTTTGTAGATCATTGAAGAGGAGCAGCTTCAATTGCATAAGTGGCTTTTCAGTATGGAGTTTTGTATATGATTCCTTGTTCTTGTTCAGAATTTTTCCTTAATTCACCTGCAGGGGGAGACTTTGGTGTTGTTGCTAATGACATTATAGTGTTATGTATTTGACGTTTGATATTTGTTTGCAAATGACATTGTCGATGTTGCTCGCAGCTGCAGCTAGTGTTGCTCGCCATTGGCATTGATGTTTGTTCTGTACTGCAGTGGCATATTCTTCTTGCAAATGCTAGTTGGGGCTTATGCTTGGTATACTTTGTTGCTTGCACCTGATATGGTTGCTGATGAGGTTGCTCTTTCATGGCCTGTTGCGAGCTTGTGCTGAGATACTTGGTTCCATTTTGTTTTCGATTTCTCTGGGGAAAAATCTTGAGTTATTGGAAACATACTGATTTTCCTCTTCTTTTTCAGGTGCAAATAAGTCTGGAGGCTGCCGGTCTTGTGCCGTCTGCGAGAAGGGTATAACGGTGATGACGACTTGATAGTCTGAACCACGTTGGTGTCGTTGAATGTAGTTGCCTCGTGAATTATGTTGAGTTGTTCGAAATAGTTGCCTTAATTCGGTTTTTTCGATGTTCGATAGAGAGTTGATAATGGCTTCGGTCATAGTCCTCCCGACCGCTCGAGTCTTAGCCCTATGATGAGTTGATCTGAGGGTTGAACAAAAATTCGCTTTGACCTTTCAATTTAGCTTTGTCATGGTTATTCTAATTGTCGATTGCGGTCGTTGTTCCTATTAGGTACTTTGCAGGCTGTGTAAAGTAGGACTATGGAGCAAGATCAGCTCAGAGGTGAAATCAAGATGGGGCCAAAGCGAATGCATTCTTACGTAGGTCACGGTGTTAAGTCTTGGCCTTGAAGTCTTCCTGAATTCCTTCAATAGTTTCAAACTAAAGAGATCAACCGCTTTTGTTGAGTGCGAAGGGGAACAACACGGTTTCCGGAAGGTATATGCTAAATTGAATCTTGTTGGATATGAAGAAAATAATGACCAAATTACTGAACTAGTGGGCTTGATGCAGGCATTAATCTGCGATGAATTGGGATTCTGTAGAGAACCTTTCAAATCTCTTGAGCGGTAATACCATGTGAATGAAACTCTATCATCATCCTGTTCACGACTGAATTCCGAGGCATTGTGGGAAAATGAGGTTCTGTTATGTCCGTGCAGGTGCTGCTGTCTCGGGTTGTTGCGTCAAAGGTTCGAAGCAGCTCCCGTATTGGTGCGTTAATCATGTCGTCATGGAGGAGCTCAGGTTATGAACTTGCAGCTCATCTGATTAACTCTTGTTGGTGCAATTTTCAAACATGTCTCGTGGATTTCGGTAACGGCATCAGAGCTTTAGCAGAGATGGTATCAAGACAAATCATTCCACCAAGATAATAAAGGATACCCTTTAAATTAGTTTTAGACTTTATCCTTTTGCAATTTAATGTATGAACACCACTCGAATCATTTGTAATCATTCACGGTGACGTAATGAGATCGGATACAGTCCTGTTAGAAGTTTCCCTTAGATTTAGAATAGCTTTAGATACACAGTGATGTATGCTTCCTTCAAATATTTTAGATCAAGTTAATGAAGGGATATTTAATATTCATCCTTTACAGTGTTATAACTTAAGACCATGAATACCCATCAACTTGCAATCATTGTAGTTTTTATCCTTCACAAATCTACCGTGCTCAAATCAGTGCTGATATGAATACCTCTTGTAATTGGATTTTTGTTGGACTCGGACCTTGTATACTTGCAATGAAACGTTTGAATTAATTTCATGGCGAGATTTGAATCACTTCTCGAACTTAAAACCTGATGGAACTCGTCTTTCCTTGAATTCGTAAAGAAAAAAAATGAACTAGATGACTTAAAATGCCCACGGAAACAAAGTGATGAATTCCAATTTAAAAACTTCTTGCTAAAGATGATAATCCCACTTCATGAACAACTAGCCCAGCCCTAGCATACCCATCAATCTTAATCTTGAATCCACAATGTCTTGCCCCAGAAGGCCACATGAAACCGGTCAGAGATACCTAAAAAAAACAGAATGATCTTGTACATACTTGTTAGTTGTGAGAAAAAAAACATACATATTGAAATAAAGTCAAATAACAATGGAAAATACGCAAAAAAAAAGGTGGGATTCTACGGTCAAAAATTAGGGTGCAACACATATTAGGGGTCCTAAGAGTAAGTTTGACAAAAGGGAAAATAGTAGAAGTGGAGAAGTTCATTCTGAACGACTATGGTTTGGAGAAATGACACTGAGGAAAAAGGTAGAAGGGGCTAGGGTGCTAAGAGAGTGTTGTAGCACTCAAGTAAAAGGATCAAAACTAAGAATCTAAGGTATGAGGAGTATTTCTTTTCATTATAATTGATATAGGGTTTAGATGTATGTAGGTGGTTTTGGGGTTTTAGGGAGAATGTAGTAATATTGTGATGATCCATGACAAAATAAGTGATATAATGATGTTGTAGTGCTATTAGATGATGTATATGATGCATATTATGAAGTGTTATTGTTGTATTGTGATATCTTGTGAATTATGCGCGTTTTCGGATTGAATGATATTGGAATCGCAAGAGTTTTGGAGTCGGGACTGTGTAGAAAACGCAACTGCAAAGTTGTTGTTTTCGCACTTTCGTCGGGTGATTCATATGTTTTACCGTGCGAAGCTACTTCGCTCAGGAAGCGCCAGGCGAAAGGAGAGGTGAAGGAAGGATGAAAAAGAGGTGCTCTTGGAATTTTGTATGGGGAAGGCGTTTCGCCCTTGCTTCGTTCGGGCGAGTAGGAGCTGACATTTTTTTTTTACTTTTCTTCTGTCTTTGTTTTATTTCTTTTTGTTGTTGCGTTGTCTCACATGAAGTGAAATGATTAATATGATGTATTTCTAATAATGATGCTATGATGGAGTCTGACTGATTATGAGGGATATACTATGAAGATTACATGAATGATTATGCCAATTTTACTAGTTGTGGCCGTGTTTATTGTGACGTGTTGCATCATGCATTCATAGCATATGTTAGGACTTCGGTCTAGTGACGATGTTAGGACTTTGGTCCAGTGACAATGTTAGGACTCCAGTCCAGTGATGGCCTCAATCCCATTGTGTAGGTTGAATACATTTTATGATGTTATTTTGTTCCAAGTGGGAATCGATCCTATGGTGGGGATTTTTGGAGGGAGATGACCATGTGTTCATCAAAGCGTTGGTACCACAGGCATGAGCGTTTTGTTGTATTACATACTAAGTGACATTGCATAAATATAATTTAATAAATGTTTTAATGATGTTGTGACATAAGACATGTTTTGGTGATGATGATTTATTGATGACGTAATGACATTGTGAATGACTTAATAAAGTGACAATTGTGAGTATGTGTGTGATGTGTGATGGATATACGAAGTATGGATAATTGTTGTTGTAACTAATATATCTATTTCTTATACCTTTTGTAATGATTTGTGATTACTCACCCTGCCTGTTCGAATGTTACCACTATGTGGGTAACGTGCAGGTGATCAAGGTTAGCTCGTTGACGCGTGAAAGATTTAGCTTTGGAGTCAATTTATCTTATTTCCGTGAATTAAGAGGGTCTTGCTCTGATACGTAACATCGGGGTTGGTACGTTTGGTTTTCTGAAGTCGTTGTTGATTTAATAACATGTTTTTAAGAGTCTGTTACGCGATGTTTTCTTTTATGTTAACTTTTTATTATGATCAAAGGCCTTGAAGTCCTTTGATGAAAATTGTGAAGTCATGTTGATACTAAGATTCCACGGTGAAATTTTGATTATATTTGGAGTTATTAAGATGAATTTTATAATTATTTGAAACCCGTGTTTCGGAGCAGGATGTCGTGATAAGAATGTTTTTATGAAGCATGTGACACCTTTGTCGGAGATTTACTCTGATTTAATTATTGATTTATGGGCTAAATTATTCGTTGAGTTTAAAGGGGTGTTACAACATTACATGACATATTTTTGTATAAGGTTACAAATAACGGTGTGCCCAAATTACAATTTACATAATCACTCATTTTGTAGATAGGGTGTGTCCGAATTAGAATCTTCAGATGCAATCCTGAGATGATACATAATAAATTTTCTTAATAGGTTGCAAATAAAAGAGTGTCTGGATTATAATTTATGGGATCACTCATGCTGAAAATATGGAAGTGTGTAGATTACAATATCCAAAAGACCTCTAAGGGAGTGTTGGTTGGGATTTCGACGCACATGAATAGTTTAGATGAGCTAGTGGAATTTGAAGATATATTCTGAGAAATAATATGTTGTATTCGACAGAAAGGTTTTTTAAGGATATAGTCGAAGAAGACTTTCGTTGCATAAAGGAAATTGTGGTCTGGGATTAGAAATATTTTTGGCCTAGACTTGAGTTTGATGAAGTTGCTTGAAGTGGCGTTCGAAGAATACAATTCAAAATGAGGCTGATAACTATTTTTTTGGCCTTATCCATTTCTTGAAGACACGTGTAGAGCTTTGAGCAGCAAAATGCATGCAAATCATAGACGTGGCATCTTTTGTAGAAAAGACCGATTGTTTACAATTATTTTTGATTCATTATAAATAGGAGCCTTAGTAATTAGGATTCATGTGTTCAAACTTGTACAAAAACTCAAATTTACTCAAAGTATTTGTGTGTGTTGAGAAAAGAGTTTCCTGAGTGCAATGTACGTGTGACCATCATACTTTTATAATTTTCATTGAATCATTTAAGATTTCATCATTTACACTTCATGCAAATTTACTTTGAAGTCATTTACTTTACAATTTACTTTTCTGCACTTCTTTAAGAATTGTAGTATTCCTTTTAATCAATCAACAAAACATTGTCAAAATGTTCATACATAGCAACTCTCGAAACTAAATAAAAGCACATGTCCTAGGATCAATTTAGTCGATCCTGTAAGTAACCAAAGATATATAAAAATTTGGAAGACTAGTGTTTGTTTAGTAATTTCGACGGTAAACAAAGTGGAACACCCGATGGGATTAGTGCTTTTATTCAAATTTCTGAAAATATTTAAAAGTTCTTTATTTGTAGTCTCTCTAATTTTGTTGTATGAGATTGAGAAGTGGTAAAATAGACACTAATAATGAAGCAATACCAAGAAATGAAGGGAAATAACGATCCAAAATGCAGCGGAAATTAAAATTTTCCCTTTAACGATCCTTACGAATGGGCCATGATCAGTGATAGAAACAGTTATTTCTTGTGGTGATTAATAATTGTAATGCAAATTTGGATGAATGGTCACGAGTTTTGAATAAAGAACAACGCCTCTACTCAGTCCACATGAACAGAGAGAGAGCCTTCAATCTCAGTGCTAGCTGCTATAAATGAAGACTTTGAGTGAGAGATAGAAAGAGTGAAATACGGCCAGGGTTTCACCAACTGAATTTCATCAAGTTCTAAAACTTCTACACGAGGATTGTATTTATAGAACCACTTGTGTGAACTGCAAGTTAAAAAGCCCGACTTAAGTGCATCATATGATAACAATATAATAACTATTATTATAATAAACATATTTTTTATTATTATATTATAATAACTATAATAATAATAATAATAATATTAAGTCTTATTATTATATTATATGATGTTCCATATTTCACTTAAGTACATCGTACCATACAGTATTCCATAATTCTCTGAAGTACACTGTATCTTACAATGCTCCTTATTTATTCTATCTCTCATCAATTTGCCCTTATGTGTGACTCTGTAGGTTCTCCTGACGTTGACAATCATATTAAATCATATATTAAATCACCATGAGAATAACTTATAACACTTTTCATAACATTCTATGTAGTACTCTCATAGTGGATCAATCCAGTATAAATATTACTCCTAATATTCATACCTATATTAAGCTTGATAACTCCTTATCTGTGATCCATGAGATGTGATCATAAGTCTATCTACATAATAGTCTTAATGCTTTAAGGTTATCCCATTTCACAGTAAAGCTCGACTACGGGTACTTTAAGAATAGTGTCCTTATGTTTAATGAGATCTCATGATCAAGTCACACTTAATATTCCATTAAATGGATTAGCTATTCTAGGGACTTCATTATCTTGGAAAAACAACCATAATAAAGAAATGCCTTTTATTAATATTAAGTAATTTGATACAAGTATCAAAAGTATTGGCCTCTAGGGCTTACACCAACAAGAAGGAGATACGTAAGAAGGATGATGAATCTACCAAATAACAATGGAGAGCAACCCCCCCTTTCGAAGGAGAAACTACAACCACAACATCTGTGTCCCGAATCAATTCCATCCACGGCGAGTACGACGGTCATACCGCCGAACGCTCACAGTGGACCAGTTTTATCTTCTCTGAGGATGCAGGGTCAACCGGGTGACCCCTCTTCCAGTGGGTACTAGTGTATTCATGCCTTATGTGTCTAGATTCACAATGCCTTTAAAAGTCGCAAACCAACCATATGTATGCCAACTTTGATGATAGTGAATTTACATAATGCCACTGCAGAGTTTGCTGACCCAGTGGTGAACACGTATTCCCCTTCGCAAGGGTCTGGATTTGCTGTTAATATTATGGGTAGAAATAACCCACCCCCAGGGATGGGATTTTTTACAAAACAAAATGCCCAATTTTAACTACAAACTCTACAACAGTTTTAAGGCAGAAAATGGACAAAAGTAACCATGACATAGTCCATATGCTTTCCCCAACAGATGGGAACAATATTTAATCTTTTGATTCAAAACACTACCCAAACGAACCAACAGCTGGAAGCGCAAATAACTCGAATTGTAGACTTCTTTGGGGTTCCACAAGCACCTCAACAGGTTCGAAAGGAATTGGTGGTCGAAAACCAGGGGAAATCCTTGAAGAGGATCCTACCATTACCCAAGCCCAAAGAAATGCACCTCGTGTAGATGTGGTGAATCAAGGAGTTAGAATTGTACCCCCTAGAATCGAACAGCCAGTGCCAAGGGAGCAGGAACTAAGAGTGGTAATGGTTAACAGGAATCAAGATGTTGACGAAGTCATACATCAAGTTCGATACGATGGTATGGAAAAAGATAACAACTTGGCTGCCATGGTCAAAAGGATTATGATGTGTAATGGGGTAAATATTGGCATTCATAGGCCAAACTATATTTCCCTGTTGTTTGACTATATTTTGCAAACTGAATTGCTTAAGGATTGAAGGACCCAAATTTACAATTTTTTTTGGGGACACTAGTTAATCTATTGTCGAACATGTGGCGAGATATTTAACTGAGGCAGGAGACCTTGCGAATAATGAAGATTTAAGAATAAAATATTTCCATAGTTCGCTCACTAAAAATTCCTTTAAATGGTTCAAGATGTTCCTAGTGAATTCAATCCATGATTGGACTCATCTATAAAGGTTGTTCCATGAACAATTTTACATGGGGCAATCGAAGATTAGTCTGAAAGAATTGGCTAGCATTAATCATAAATTTACTGAGCCAATAGACGATTATCTTAATAAGTTCTGTTTGCTAAAGGCAATGTGTTTCGCACAAGTGCCTGAGCACGAATTGGTCAAAATGGCCACTGGTGGTTTAGATTACTCCATCAGAAAGAAATTAGACACCCAATATTTGATGGATATGGCCCCAAATAATAGGAGATAAAGGGTAGCGTATTTGAATTGGATGAAGATAATCAAGAAACATATAGTGACCCTATAAGCTTTGATGAAAACGAAATCGACCTGAATTAAAACAAGGGCCACCCTATTCATGCAAGGTTCTTGCGCCTATCGAATGGGAAGAATCCTGTCGAACCAGAAAAGAATGATAAATTCCCTAAAAGAACATACACTTTCGACGTCACCAAATGTGACAAGATTTTCGACTTACTAGTCAAAGTTGGCCAAATGATAGTGCCTCTTGGTGCTAAAATTACCTCTGTTAGAGCAACGAAAGATATGAGGTTTTTGTAAATATCACAATTTTTTAGGCCACAAAATCTCACAGTGTTTTCTCTTCAGGGATTTAGTATAGAATGCAATTAAGGTTGGAAGGTTGAAGTTTGGATACAAGACTAAGTCTCAGATGAAGATCGACTCAGACCCCCTCTAGGTGGCAGATGCCCACTACATTGAGTTGACCATTGTCAACATGGTCGAAGTGTCTGAATGGTTGTGAAAAAAAACACTACTACGGTTATAACTCATGAGGGGTTCAATTAGGAGAGTAACATAATTGAGGCTACTGGGGGCCTTAAGTCAAGTTGTAAAAGCTAAAGATCACTGATGGAAATAATCTAAAAGTCAACATGGTCGAAGTTGTCGCGGTGAAATTCGGATACCAAGCTATTGATTAACTTGAATCTTAATTCATTTGCAACCGAACTTTAATTTGTCCAAAGGAAGGGAAAAAGATCGAATTACCCACAATGCAATGCAAATGCAAAGGTTAGAGAGTTATAGGTTCAGGGGTTGGTTAAACTTAGGGAAGGTGCTAGCATCCTAAGTTTCTTTAGTACTCTACAGGAACCTCTTGTTTTATGTTTGTTTATTGCTAAGGGTTATCTACTTAAGGGTAATGCTAAGGGTTAAAGAAGGAGTTAGTCCTAAGTATACTCGATAAGATATCGCATCTTATGCCTACATATCCTGACGGGAGTGGAATCAGAGTATTTGTAGTTGCCCTAAAGGGTTTAAGGCGTTCTTTGACTATGGTCAAAGTTCCTACGGGATAAGAGTAGTTGATTGATTGATTTTAGGAGAAAAGATGAGTTGTCATTTTAAGGGAGATTACTTGATTTAACCACCACAACTTCGTAGGAAAATAGTTTTTGCATCGTCTTAAAAGAAGGGCTCAAGTACTCGGATTGTCAACAAGTACGCCTCTATCTCTCCTAAGGCAAAGTCCATACATATTGATTGAATGGTTATGGGGTAGGAGTTTTATCTCACTTAAGATGATTAACATCTTATTCTCTAATATGTTTGAATAGTTTCGATTGAGTTGAATAGGTCCTTCCTATGGGGTAGGATCTATCTTAAATGATCGACTTGAATGGGATCAAGGATCAATGGGGAATATGATACAAATGAGATGCATACGCGCAAGTTTTTACGTTACGCGTGGGGTTCTTCCTTTGGATGCTTATGCATTGCGATAAAGTAAATACGGTAAATAAAAACAAATAATGTAAAAGCGTATAAATAAATCCATACACAAACGCATGAAAGCGCTAAGGGAGTGAAAGTGGAATGTGGATATTGTCGCTACTGCGAAAATCGGTGCCGGCTATGACAGAAGAGTCGCCACCATGTGTTATTTATCCCACAAGAGGGAAAGGAAACGCTCAGAGTAAACCTACGCAAACACGGGAAAGGAATGGTCATCGCAACCAAATTCTTGGATTCGGGAGTCGATTATGCAAGGGGAAGGTATTAGCACCCCTCACGTCCGCCGTACTCGACGGGATCCACGCTTGTTTTCTTGTACGGATTGTTATTCTATCTATTCTACAGGTCAAGGGTTAAAAGAAAAAAGAAAATGACTCGGCAAAGTATCACACTTTATGCCTACGTATTCCCGTCTGGAACGAGAAATCAGAGTCAACGTAGTTCGCCTACCTACGGGAGAGGAAGGGAAGGTTGCTCGCTAGGATATCGCATCCTATGCCTACGTACTTTCATACAGCATGAAAGATCAGAGCAAACGTAGTTCGGGCTACGGAAGACACAGATTTGTCTGTTTATCTTTTATCCTTCTGAAAAAGGTTTTCTCCTGATTACGGGTCCAAGCGGACAAAAATGACGTTTTGATTTGTTTCCAGTCTTTTACGCAAGAACTGTCTTTTATTGATGTTTGAAATCTTATTACTGTGTTTTGAATTATTTTGAGAGGGAAGAGAACGAACTCTAAAACCTAGGGTTTGAAATGGGAATCAAAACTACCCTAATGTTGTCATGCATGGATTAACACCTAATGTCTGTCATATTTCTCTCTTGCGCAGAGAGAAACAGAGATCCTAGGGGATAAACGGAAAAGAAACAACAAATATACAGTAAAGCAGTAAAATGCATGAGATGCAACAGTACAAGCGAGGCAATGGAGTCCCACTCAACCTCGAACCTGAGAAAACAATAGGCAAAGTGAAACAAATTCACTTCAAACCTAAGGGGAAAATTAACAAAGAATACAGCAAAGAAAAATAAACCCCAAAACCAGCTCTGACAGCACACCAGCTCCTACAGCAGCAGCTCTGAAAAAACATCAAACTCTGACAATTGATAAACAGCAAAAACAGTAACATCTTCAATTGAACTCCAAGATCAAACTTCCATGGCCTCCAAGCTTTAGGTGAGCTCCATCTTCAAGGCAAGCACTCCAGAAGAGAATCACTTAACAGAATAAGTTGGAATGATAAAACAGCTTATTGACAACCAAAGGAAGCCTATGAGTGTTTATCATCATGAAAGACTGGTTCCCTCAAAGTTCTACCTCTAAGGTAAGGCCACTTATCTCTCCAAAGGAGGGAGGTGAATACCCTAGAGGGACTTTATGTCATAGAGATGAATGGAAGCACAAGAAGCTATCCATGCTTGTACAAAGAATTTAGTCTATTCTAAGGCTCTGCTTATCCCTATTTCCTATGTCTTCAAAACATCTTCAAGCACAAGAATATCCATGCATCCCACTTTGATCTCCATCTTCAATCTTCTCTTATGCTCCTTCATGCTCCATAAGCCCAATCCAAGCCCCATACCCCATAGCAAAGACCAACCCCAAGCAAACAATACAAAAGCCCATAATGGCCACACCAAACAATCACACTATTTACAAAAATCAAGTAAAATAGTAGTATATTATTAAGAATCCTAAATTAATTCTAACGGGATTTATACATCTACCCTACATACCCTATATTTCCCAGCTCCTAATTCAAGCTAAAAACCCAAAATCTAAGTGTTATGATGCACCTATGTCAAGTTCAACCCTAATTCTAGTCACCCTAATGTTCTTTGTTCAAAGCTAAACAAGATTAAATCACGAAATGTGAGATAAATCTCTAAGGGAACCTAATACTCTAATCTAACCATAGGAAAAAGAATCACATCAAATATGAAAGGAAATGGCCAAACCAAATTCAACAAAATGGATATACAAACTAAAATGCGATAAAAGTAACTAAATGTAGAAATTCACCAAAAATAGAAAATGATTAAAATACTAATTTTATTTTTTGATAATTTTCTTGAGACATTAATGAGAATGAGTAAAAAATCCCATGTAAAAATGACTATTTTTGAATTTATTATGATTTTTTGAGTAAACTATATGCAAATATAAAACAAGATGAAAATTCAAACAAAATTAAAAACAGGGGTGGCAACAGCAATTTTCTACACTTCAGAAATACATTGGGCCCAGGAGGGGGTGCAGATATCACTGTGTTGGGCCCAAACTGCTCAGAAAAACACCAAAGGAAACAACGAAAAAAAAAACAAACGGGGGGGGGGGGGGGGGGGCGAATAGCGAAGATTCGCTTTGTGATTCATGTTTGGGCCCCAAACGGGGGGTGTGAGTAGCAGGTCTGGGCTAAGCCCATCAGAATTCCACACCAGGGGAGGGGGTGCGAATGGGAAACGGGGAGTAGGATCAGTACTCCTCGTAACTGGGCCTAAGCCCTAACCCAATCCAATCTCAGCCCCAGCAAACAAAACCCTAAACTACTCTAACTCTCCCTCACACTGTTCATCCCTAACCACGAAACCCTAATGGCGCTCTGATTCTCCCTCTCTGAAACTCCCTCAAACGTGCAAACTCTATCAAACTAACTCCTCACCATAACTCGTTCTAATTCCCTCCTCCACAAGAACAGTTCCTCAATGTCCACCATCAATCTGAACTAGTAAAAACCCAGCTCGGATTATCCCTAACCTAATCTGATCTTATGTCCATCTAACGCATCAAACTGACCTAAACTCTTCAGCTAACAAACACACTACGAAGATAACCAATTTCAGAGCGAAGAAGAACAAAACTTGGAGACGTTGTGAAGACGTAGCTTTCTGGAAATGGCTTGGAGGACACTTGAAGATCGGTTGAGGCTATCAAAGCTCCAGAGGATAGATGAAGGTCTGACGATTTAGTGAGTTGAACAATCATCGTTGAAGCACGTTTGAAGATTGTTGATGATGAAGCCGCTTGAAGAACACGTGAAGGTTCTCTTCTGGAAAGAGTTGAATGGCCTGATGACGATTCTTGAACGTCCGACGAGATATTGATGAACGCGTTCTGGATGATGAACTAACGGTGAACTCTGATGAAGTTCGTGAGGGTTTATGTGGAGGCTTTTGATTGGAGGAGATGAAGATCTTGCTGATCTGGAATTCTTGGATGAAGGTTGAATGTTGATCGGTGAATCTATGAAGAATTGGATGAAGTTGATGAAGAACGTTGCAATTTGCAGTTTCCGGCGAATTTGCGGTTCTCCGACGACGGTTGCGGCGGCTCCGGCGAGAAGTTACAGTGGATGGGACGGCGGCTGCATGGCCGGCGGCGAAGGGGACCGGCGGGTCTCAGAGCTAGACGCGTGGCAGAGGGAAGGGTAGAGAAGCAGCCAAGTGGTAGAGAGAGAGACTTAGTGGAGAGTGAGGTGGCGGGTTCTGAGGGAGTCTGAGAAATGAGGTGGCTGAAAGAGTGGACCCACGCGTGGCACTCTATTTATACGACATGTGACATGCGAAATTGGACCTTTGATCTGGGCCTCAGACTTACGACGGTTGCGGCGGCTCCGGCGAGAAGTTACAGTGGATGGGACGGCTGCATGGCCGGCGGCGAAGGGGACCGGCGGGTCTCAGAGCTAGACGCGTGGCAGAGGGAAGGGTAGAGAAGCAGCCAAGTGGTAGAGAGAGAGACTTAGTGGAGAGTGAGGTGGCGGGTTCTGAGGGAGTCTGAGAAATGAGGTGGCTGAAAGAGTGGACCCACGCGTGGCACTCTATTTATACGACATGTGACATGCGAAATTGGACCTTTGATCTGGGCCTCAGACTTACGACGGTTGCGGCGGCTCCGGCGAGAAGTTACAGTGGATGGGACGGCGGCTGCATGGCCGGCGGCGAAGGGGACCGGCGGGTCTCAGAGCTAGACGCGTGGCAGAGGGAAGGGTAGAGAAGCAGCCAAGTGGTAGAGAGAGAGACTTAGTGGAGAGTGAGGTGGCGGGGTTCTGAGGGAGTCTGAGAAATGAGGTGGCTGAAAGAGTGGACCCACGCGTGGCACTCTATTTATACGACATGTGACATGCGAAATTGGACCTTTGATCTGGGCCTCAGACTTGGATAATGGCCCAATTACTAATGCTGAGACTTAACATGATTAAGGACCAATTAACTAAACAAAAATGAAAATTACTGATTAACTAAACAAAAAATTAATAATAAAACCCTAATACTAAAACGAAAATTAATTAAAATCTCTAATTAATCCTAATTAAAGCATAAACAAAAATTAATAATAAAACCCTAATTAATCTTATTAAAAAAACAAAAAGATTTATTTAATATCTAAAAAAAACTATTTAAAAATTCTAATTAAATCTGAAAAATCAAATAAAATCTAATAAAGTCTAAAAACATTTAATCCTATTTAAAAAAATCTATTCTATTAAATTTGAAAAATCAATTAAAATCTAATAAAATCTAAAAAACATTAATATCTATTTAAAAAAATCTATTCTTATTTAAGAAAAGTAATATCAATTAAAATCTAATAAAATCTAAAAACATTAAATTCTATTAAAAAAATCTATTCTATTAAAAGAAAGTAATATCTAGTTATATCTATTTAAAAACTATTCTATTAAAAGATAAACTAATATCTAAAAAAATTAAAATCTATTAAATCTCTAAAAAAAAAGAATATTTACTTAAAAATCTAAAAACTATTAAGAAAATCTATTAAATTCTAAAAACAAAATACTAACCTATTTACTATCTAAAAAGCAAATAACCCTATTAAAAATCTGTTAAATGCATTAAAAATCTAGAAAATAAAAGAAAAATCCTAAAAATTGCCAGGAGGCCGATTAAATCGATTATAAAACGAGTTGCGCAACTATAACGAAACCCGGGCCCCGAGATGGCCTGAAAACACAAGGAACGAACACCAACTCTCAAAATACACTTATTCAAACCGGCCTGAACTGCCTGAAACGCCAGGGGCTGCAATCCAATAAAATCGATCTGACTGAGAAAAATGCAATGCATGCAGTATGCGAATGTGAATGCAAAATGCGTCGAAACATAAACCAGATATGGGAACCGGTTGGTCAAATTTTGGGGTGCAACAGATATGTGAGTGGATCGGAGCGGAGACCCAAGTGTGCACGATTAATTGCATTTGGGGATATTGGTTTTAGTTGAATTGATTTGAAGAAAGATTATATTAATTTTTAAGAAAAGAAGTTGTTCAATTTTTATAAAAAGGTTGTTATTAGATTAATCACGCGGATAAGTTTTAATAAAGTTGTTATTATAAAACTATCCTAAATATAAAAAAAGTTTTTGGTTAATATTATTAATATTTCTTTTAACTAAAAGTTTGGTAATTGTTATTTACTTAAAAGCATTAAAATAGATTTTATTTATTATTAAATTATTTTAAAGTTAATTAAGTAAAAGGGATATGTCACTATTTATTTAGAAAAGAAATTATTAGTTTGTAAAAGGATGATTAGAGAAAAGATCTAATTAAATAGTTGATTAATAATAAAACAATAGTTTAATTTTATAAAGGTTATTATTATTAACAAGTGAATATACATTTAAATTTATGAAAATGGTTTTCTTATTATAATAATAGTTTTTTATTAAATAGATACAAGTTAGTAAATTATGAAAAAAGATTTATATTAAAACAAGTTATAGGTTTATTTTAAAAAGTTATTAAGTTATTAAAAAAAAAAGTGAAATAGGTTAATTAAAAATTAATTAAAAGGATTTATTAAAAATAGTTATTAGTTTATATACTTATAAATAAAAAGTCCATTGTTAAATTATTAATTAATTGATTATAAGAATAGTTATATTAAGAGGTTAATAGAAGGTTGATATTATTAATTAATGGATTAAATTTTAAATGTCATTATCTTAATTTTACATAAAAGTTGATTAAAGTTAATTTAGGTTAATTATAAAAAGATTTGTTAATTCATTTTAAATAAAAGCTGACCGAAAAAGGTTAATTAGGGATTAATGGGGTGCGAGTGCGATCAGGTAAGGGCAGTCAGTGAGGGTGTATCTGGGATGCAGATCGGTGCGTAGATTAGATCAGTTGTGAGAGTGTATGACTGTGATGTGAGGTGTACGGTGGTGGTGTGTATCACTAGTACAAGATTACATATATCAAATTACAAAAT
>OZ012740.1:81086995-81131238 GCA_963859935.3 Lathyrus sativus | reverse complement strand
AAAAGGGATATGTCACTATTTATTTAGAAAAGAAATTATTAGTTTGTAAAAGGATGATTAGAGAAAAGATCTAATTAAATAGTTGATTAATAAATAAAACAATAGTTTAATTTTATAAAAGGTTATTATTATTAACAAGTGAATATACATTTAAATTTATGAAAATGGTTTTCTTATTATAAAAATAGTTTTTTATTAAATAGATACAAGTTATTAAATTATGAAAAAGATTTATATTAAAAACAAGTTATAGGTTTATTTTAAAAAGTTATTAAGTTATTAAAAAAAAAGTGAAATAGGTTAATTAAAAATTAATTAAAAGGATTAATTAAAAATAGTTATTAGTTTATATACTTATAAATAAAAAGTCCATTTTAAATTATTAAATTAATTGATTAAAAGAAATAGTTATATTAAGAGGTTAATAGAAGGTTGATATTAATTAATTAATGGATTAAATTTAAAATGTCATTATCTTAATTTTACATAAAAAGTTGATTAAAGTTAATTTAGTTAATTATAAAAAGATTTGTTAATTCATTTTAAATAAAAGCTGACCGAAAAAGGTTAATTAGGGATTAATGGGGTGGCGCGTGCGATCAGGTAAGGGCAGTCAGTGAGGGTGTATCATGGGGATGCAGATCGGTGCGTAGATTAGATCAAGTTGTGAGAGTGTATGACTGTGATGTGAGGTGTACGGTGGTGTGGTGTATTCACTAGTACAAGATTACATATATCAAATTACAAAATAAAAAAAACCCTAGAAAAATCATTTCCTCCCCTTCTTCCGCCGATCCGCTTCCCCATCTTCTCCTTTCTCTGTTTTTTTCCTGCAATCTTTCTCCTCTTTCTGTTTCTTCGCTCATCTTCTTGACTTCCCCTCCATTTCTTCGTTCATTCGTTCTCCTACATAAAAAAACAACAAAAAAGAATATTAATGTTAGAGAAATCTCACGGTTTAATGTCTTCCGCAGGGGTTTCCGAGGGCGGTGGTTTCGTAGACGGAGAACGGAGATTTTCGGCGATGAAAGTCTCAACGGCGGCGGATGACGAATGAAGGGGTTCTTCGATGCTTCGCGGACGGAAATGGCGAACGGAGGTGGTCTTTCCCGGCGATTGCGCGGCGGGTGAGGAAGGGTGGACGGTTTCGTGGCAACAATGGCGTTGGGTTTGGAGCTTCGACGGCGTGACAGATAAGTCGCTTTCCCTTTTACGATTTAGGTTTTCTTTGTGAAGGTTTGTATTGGGTTTTGCCGTGAATGGATTTGTGTTTGGATGACCTCTCTTTATAGCTTAATTTCTCAAACGCATTGAAGCAAAATTAAAAACTTTCCATCTTCGGCTGATTCTTGTTTGTGATTATTTTAGGCTTATTTGAATTTGCTTCTGTTTGTATCTGATTGTGTCGAGATTGTTTGAGAACCAGATGAAATTGAGTTTATGAACTTTCCCTTCTCATCCCGGCATGCTTGTGAATTACGGGATGTAGTTAATATTTCCTTTATCATTTGAATACGTTGAAATGATGGTTGCTAACTTTTGATTCCCATTTCTCGTTGATTTGCAGTACTAGAGTAAACCAAAATGGAGCGCCCGGTTGGAGGTTCTTTTTTCATGGTATATCACCAGCTTTCGGTAAGTTTGTACTCAGAAGAAAAATGCTTTGTGAGTCTTTCATCTACCTTAATGTTCATTTGTTCTTCTTCTTCTTTAATCAACTTAAATTCCTTTCTAACAGTGTATCATTTTAATGGTGATTGTTTAGCCGGAGTCCAGGGGATGGCTATTCTGAAGTGTTTTGCAAACAGAAGTTGCTTTCAACTACTTTGAGACTCTTTGACATTTCTCCAGGCTTCGATATGAGCTACCTAATTTCTATCTATGCAGTTAGTGAATTCTCTTTGGAAGCAACTTGTTGTTCTAGACAAGCGGGATGCATCGAAGTTTACCGCCGACATCTGACTCATTGGCTGTGACCTGAGAAATCCCTTTCTATTTGGTTACGTTGCAGGGTATGACTTAAGTTCCTTTCTGCCTAAAATTTCCTAGGAGTACACCCTAAATCTGAATGATAAACCAAGTCCTGTTATTGAACTGCAGGTTGCGGGTACGTTAGAGCAGCAACAGAAACAGTCCCTCTACTTTGACTTTTATGCTTACTGGCTTTGGTTATGCCAGAGTCTGATAAAGCAGTAGATTTGGTCAGCTTGGAGATTGAATGCGAGATGCTCGTGTTCCACAGTTTGAAGAAAGTGGCATAAAGAACCCTTGTCTTCATGGCGTAATTAGGAGTTTGAAGTGAAAATTCGTCGGATTAATGGAGGCGGTACTCTGATACATGTGTGTCCCATTCCAGGAGTTGTGATAAATTGAAGGATGCTAGATTGTAGTTGTTGTGTCGCAACTTTCGTAGCTCGGAAAGTCTCCATAGGTAAGCCTGACATGAATTCCTTGATTTTTATGGGTCGATTATCTCCCTCAGCTTGAGAGTACTTAACTTCCGTGCTTCCGTGTTGCTTATGCAGAAGTTTCAAACAGAGGTATGAGGAGCCGCAAAGATAACCGGCGGCGGGGATTAGCAGCATGCTGTCGTTTTTGTACGCCTTTTTAGTTTGTTAGGATGCTCACTTGGTGTGGGGAACTCATGCGCCACATAGCTTGGCAATAACAAAATACAGATAACTTAAATGTACCCAACTCAATATTTAAAACTTAAAGTGGTGTTCACTAGTTCCATTAGCAGATTCCGTCTAGGAACGGAAATGGCAATGATAGAAACAGTGTTCGCTTGTGTCCTTACGTGAAAAATAATATGGATCCGCATTTGTGGACTTTGTTGTATTTGTCTTAGCTTCATGAATATAACAAGTTGGTCCTAAAACAGATTGGCTCAAATTCCACAATTCCTTTCTTACGCTTACGAATTTCACGCTTGTTCTGGTAGCATCAGCCATTATTTCATCCAAGATACGAACTTATACGGTGTTTGGGCCTTGGACTGGTGAACTTAACTTTGATAAATTGAACCCAATATATCTTCATTCAAGATTAATAAGCATTGTAACTCCAATAATTCGATCATTGAGGTGGATTTCATGAGTCTCGACTTGGCTTTAAACTTTATCATTTCAAAACAATATATTCCCCGAGTCATCAATCCATACCCATTTCCTGATACTCAGAACCCCGAAAAATGTAACCTGCGATCCCACATGAAAATCTAGTCCCTGGACGACTTCACTCAACACCAATGGAAAGAAAAAAATCTAGTCTACACTTGAAAATGCTGCACCTGTGTAAAATGGGTTAGTCGTAATAAATGCATACAAAAGTGAAATAAAATAAGCAAGAAATAAGCACAAGGAAACGGGATCTTATGGTAAAAAATTAGGGTGCGACAGATGCCCCTATTTAAGTTTCTTCTATCCGGAGATATGGAAGATTAAAATCTTCGTCTCGACGAGATAGGAGGGACTTAAATACAAACATTGCACGGATTTTTGGCCCTAAGATACCACCAGATGCAAATGATATACAATGATATGAAAATCCAAGACAGAGGGGTCATGTGGAGAACGATATCACAGGGGGGAAACCAGACACGACACACGAGAGAAAACAGGCTCAACAAAGCGAGACTCCACGAGGAAAGATTGACAATCACAAGGTATCCATAAACATGCTGTGAAGAACTTGCGAGAAAAAAAACCACTTGAAGAGCCCTACTGGATTGGTCAAATGTAAAGGTTTCAAGATATCAGCTGGAGAAGTCTATTGTCGAGACTTGTAACTTAATTGAGAATAATTTTGTCGAAGTATCGACTGTTAAAATTTTATGGATTCTACTGCCGAGATCCTATTTTGAAGTTTGTTGGAAATCTACTTCTGTCGAAGTCTTCGGAAATCTACTGCCGAGATTAGCCAGGAAATAAAATAGAAATACCTACTGCCGAGGTTTTCTGGAAATCTAACTGCCGAGATTTGCCAGAAAAAGAGATATCTTTGAATAAATTATTCACAAGGAGAAATGACCTACTACCAATCCTGGTAGCCTAAGAAAAGGCATCTATCCAAAATGAAATGGTATATTACCTACTATCAAATGTATGATAGTCTAAGTGAAGGTAATAACCAAAATAACCTCCCCACGCCTCATGGTTTGTGTGCCATGAACGGGTCTCAGTTTCTTGTTTGAACTTGAAAAAGAGTTGAAACAAACCTCCCTCAGTCGTCATGGTCTAGATGCCATGAGTTTGGTCTCAGTTCTTTGAAATAAACCTCCCCAATGACTCATGGTGTGTTTGCCATGAACGGGTCTTAGTTTCTATCCAGAGTGATGAAAACTCATGAGAGCATCTTCATAGGGGGATCTTCGAAAGAGATGTTATTTGATGGAATTAAACTTGTGTAATGAACTCACTGGGGAATACATTCCCGAGGAGTATTTTTTTGTTGTTGTAAAAAATGTGGTGAATTCTCGAATAAAGGGAAATATATGTAAAGTCTTCGACGAGCTTCTCTGACGGATTTCCGAAGAGATGCCATCTAGCAAGTTGATAATCTTGCATAAATCCTCTGGGGGATGGAAAAAACTATCTAGTGGAGACTACCATTGGTCATTTTTGATAGAAAACTTGATCAAATGAGCTGCTCAAATAAAGAGCTGCTTGCAATTCAGATATAGATTGTTGCGAAGATCTCGTAATATTGTTAGAGAAGTACTTTATCTTCCATGCTGATCTTCATAAAGGTTCTCTTAGGGAGCCAAGAGCAAAATAAATGCACGCTTAATCCAAGTTCGGAAGGTCTAGAGATATCCAAAATGTGATTGTCAAGGGCCGAAGTTCAATTCAGAAAGTAACTGAAGAGAAACTGTCAAGCAAGACCCAACCATTTAGGTATGAACTCAATGGGATTTATCTAAAACAACCGTCTTCCACGAGGATCGAACTACGTGGGGAGAATAGAAATATTATGCTCTTTTCTGCTTAGGGTTGAGACTCTACTTGGAGGGAGAAGACACACCCAATCACTTGGGGACAAACACGACCAAAGTGACAGAACAATCAAACACAAAGATGCAGGATGCATATGCCATGCTATCTATCTATATGTTATGCGTAATGCTTATGCAAACGAACAAAGGCAACCGGAGATGAAACATCTCGGAACAAACATCCAACCAATCTTCAAAGATAGAAGTATCACTGGGGATAGGTGGAGAACCGAATATGGAATCACAATTCTGCTTCAAGGTCTTAAAACTCATATGGGGAATAGAGAACATTCCACTTGGGGGCATAACATTCTGATCTTACATTGAAGAATTTGCTAGGGGTGAATCATAGATATCTTGTTGAAGATGAGAATAGAGATCTACTAGGAGTGGATCAAACTCATAACTGGAGAACTTCATGGATAAAATAAATATATGTCTCACTGGAGAGATTCACCACTAGAGTTGCAGACCGAACTAAATATCCACTTCAATGGGGAAACCTTGGTTAACAAAGCTGTTGAATATGTTGGAGCCGAAACTTCAATGGGGGATGAAATAAACATCCGCTTTGCTGGGGAAGATCGACGTTGTAGAAGGTCCACTGGAGAGTAGAATAACATCCACTTCACTAGGAACGTGAAGTTTTAAGAAGACTTCCTGAGGATTGAAAATATTATCCACTTCATTGGGGAAGTGAAGTTTAAACAAAACACTGGGAAATTCTCAGGTTACCAACTTGAGATTTCTTGTATTGAAAAGATTCATCGGAGAAAAGTCATGACCACTGGAAATAAAATTTACCAGGGACATGAATGAAGAATGTTGTAAAAACAACGTAATTCTACCTTGATGAACTGTGTGGTAGTCGCCATTTGAATAACAGTTTGTCGTAAATGGATAAAATAATCTTTAATTCTTGAATGCCCCAAGTCACAGGCTCATGAGAAAGAAAAAGTCATTCTGGGAGGATTTTACAGAAAACTTGGCGTCCCATTGTTTTCAAACTCTCTGGAGAGATTCACCGAATTTTGACGTAACTGGCTCTTATTGATGGTATTATGACTGAGTATTCAAAAACAACTCCCTAGAAAGTCAACCTGCATTAGAACAAACCACCTGGAAAATAACTTGCCCCAGGTCAACAGAGTCTTCAAATTTTAACAGAACAAACTTAATGTTGATGCTTATATGTAACTTTCTATGATATCAGGCAAAATCAACACGCATGAAATGTTAACTCTGAAACTGTTAATGCAACATACATGTTTGTCTTGAAGTTTTGAAAAGGACTATCGCGATAACTTGTGACAAAATCACTAGTTAGGATATAAATTAATTTTATAAAGCCAATCATCAAATTGAGCATAGCTCATAGGAGTCAGGAAACATTATCTCATTGAGTATTGCTTTCGAATTAAACCTTACTTCAATTAGGACTTTTGAGGTTATATCAAAGCTTAGTTTAAGATTTGTGAAAGGAAATAATGGTCAAAGCTTATTTGTACCCACCCCATTTTCAAAGGTTCACTATTTTTGAAAGTTGAGTGTTCAATCAAGCTGATTAAAAAAAATTTCCCTGCCCCAGGTTTAGAAAAATGAGGTTGGAAAGGGTTAAAAAGGATTTAACTTCCTTATGTCTTTGGTGTTTGGGAGGTTTTAAAATAATGCCTTACATCATCAGTAGGTTTTTATTCGAAAGCATGCATCAAAAGATCCTGCGTTTTACTTCTTCACCCCCCTTCCAATTCTTTCTCAAAGTGAGAAAAAAATTGGGTAAAGTTGGCATTATAAGTTGTATATAAAAATTTTTTGAATGACCACGAATGAGTTTCTTCAAGACAAACATTTATTGCATTACTTATTCAAAATAACAAGTTCTTACATGCCAATTATGCTTTTAATCAAAGAAATAAAAAATAAATGTAAGCAAACATAATAAATAGGTGATCAGCATAATGGTGTCCCATTAACGATTGGGCTTTCTCCCCTGAAGGTTAGCACTTCATCATTTATCATTTCTTGAACTCTTTCTTGGAAAACTTTGCATTCTTCAATCGAATGCCCCAACACTCCATCATGAAATTCACAGTTGGCGTTCGAGTTGAACCACGATGGGTGAGACTTCATGGTTCTAGTCTTTTTGGGCTTCATCACCGAGTTTCTAGCAAAATAAAACCATAGCTGACGGTAAGTCATTGGGATAAGATCAAACCAGCGAGTTTCTTCTTTTGGAGAATTCAGAGGTAATTTCTGATTCTGACACTGTCTTTGAACCTGCCGATTCTGATGTTGATCTGGAGAAGTTAATCTTTGTTTATGAGGTAATCGCTGTTTGCGTCGAGCAGGCGCTGCACATTGATGTTGAGGATAAGGTACTGGAACTGGATCTAGCAGGATTTGAGAGGAATCCCAAATTACATTAGCATCGACACTTCCTTCCTCTAGGGAATCATCAACTAAAATTTCTTCATTAGCTTGGCCATTCAAGTTATCCTGATTTCTTCCACTTTTGAGTGCATTCTCAATGTTTACTCCAACTTCCACAATCTTGGAGAAATCTAATGGCACTACGCCTACCATTCTATCATAATAAGAGCCTGGCAGCGTTCTTAGAAACATCTTGCTTAATTCTTTCTCTTGAAATGGAGGATGAACTTGGGCTGCCAACTCTTTCCATCGTTGGGCATATCCCCTGAAAGATTCATTGTCATTCTTACTCATGCTTGTCAATTGATCACTGTCTGGAGCCATATCCAAATTATAATTGTACTGTTTCACGAAAGCATCAGCTAAGTTTCTCCAAGATTGAATACAGTTCCTTTGTAGCTTCATATACCACATCAGGGATGCCCCACTCAAACTTTCTTGAAAGCAATGAATCATCAGTTTGTCGTTTCCAATGTAAGCAGTCATCTTTCGACAAAACATCGTCAAATGGTATCTTGGACAACTAACACCCTTGTATACTTCAAAGGCAGGCATCTTGAAATTTAAAGGAATAACTATACCTGGAACTAACCACTGGTCATGAGCATCAAGATCAGATGCATTAGCTCCTTTCATCATCTTCAATTGTTCCTCGAGATTGCGAAATCCTTTCTCAATTGCTAAAAATCTAGGATCGTCCATCTTCACCTTAGCACGGACATTCTAAGGATTCGGCATAGATGGTGGAAACTGGGAAACTCTTCTATCAACTTGATTAACCAAGTTATCTCGCACAGGCTGAGGTTGAGTAGGAACATCCACTTGTTGAGCGTCTTCATCAGAGGGAAGATCAAATATCGGATTAGTCCTTACTCTAAAATCGGTAATGGAATCCATATCCTTCATTATCTTTACTATCCTTCAGTGATTGCTTCGAGCTTGGTCAGATGGTCAAGATGTCAACTGACAGACAAAGGCAGAAAGCCGGATGAGCCACAGCAGGAGAAGAGACACATGCAAATGCAAAATGCTAAATGAAGAATGCTAATGCAAGAATGCCGAAATGAATGGTTTCATGGCACTCAAGTATTTATAAACGTTATAGAATACCAAGGAAAATTAATTTATTATTTTTTGATATTGATTACAAATAAATATTCTTATAAGTTTCCTGACATAATAGCTAAATAAAAGCTAAATAAGTCCAAAGGAAGCCCTTCATCGCGCTTGTTGATTTGTTCTATCTGGACTTTCTTGAATATAAGTTTGTCCACGATTAATGCTCAAGGAGTAGTGTGATAGAGGAAAATAAATCCTCTATCTCTCTTCTTTTCTTGCTGGTAAGGAAGGAAGAAAGCCCTTGTTTACTTGGATCTTTAATATTGATGAAAGTCCTTTTGAACTTCTATTGATCTTCAATGATAATGGAAGCCTTTTGAGTTTCCTTGATTCTTCAATTAGTGCCCTTAACTTCCTTAGGTCACCCAAGTTAGGACTCTTAAAAGAATATTTCAAAATATTTTCTTTTGTAATCCCTATTGGTTCTGTAATGTTTACAAATGAACTCGGGATTCCATGAAACCAATTCAAAATGATGCTTTATGAATGCAACAAACACAAGTAAGCATATAGAGACATAAAGATAAACAAACAAAGGAGACCCTAGGTTTGCAACGAGCATGGAGCCAAAGGGTATACCCATTCCCAAAGGATGTGAACTAAAGGTTGATTGTACCTGCAAAACAAGGTTCTAAGAAGGTTCCCAAAGTCATTAGTCCATATTTAGGATATTATCAACTTCCCAATTACTTGGTGGTTAATAATATTCTCAAGAGAACCTCTTTTGAGTGTAGCATCGCGTAGCAACTATTTTGAGAGTACTCCCTCATAGTCCTCGCACTACATCCTAATAAAGGCCAAAGTGGGGTTAAGGTAACTACGGTCCTCAATATCATAGGCTCCGACATTGAAAATTGTGTATGTTTTCACGATTAAAACTCGTTCAACAGTACAGTTTTCGAGAGGGCCTCAATTGAGCGGGATTCTCGAGTCAACTTGGTCGGGATTCGAATCCCTATAAGCCTCGTCGAATATATCACCATCCTATCTTAAGTTCACTCAAGTCCGGGTGTAGGACTTTGTCTCACCACTCAAAGATATCATCCCAAAAGCAACCAAGGGTCAATATACAAATAAGCAGATATAAGCAAATATATATAAAACAAAACAAGTTAGGGAAACCCACTGAGATCTCCCCAGTGAAGTCGCCATTTCTGTCGCGGTGAAGTTTGGATACCAAGCTATTGATTAACTTGAATCTTAATTCATTTGCAACCGAACTTTAATTTGTCCAAAGGAAGGGAAAAAGATCGAATTACCCACAATGCAATGCAAATGCAAAGGTTAGAGAGTTATAGGTTTGGGGGTTGGTTAAACTTAGGGGAGGTGCTAGCATCCTAAGTTTATGTAGTACTCTACAGGAATCTCTTGTTTTATGTTTGTTTATTGCTAATGGTTATCTGCTTAAGGGTAATGCTAAGGGTTAAAGGTAAGGAGAAGGACCTAAAGGGGTTAGTCCTAAATATACTCGATAAGATATCGCATCTTATGCCTACATATCCTGACGGGAGTGGAATCAGAGTATTTATAGTTCCCCTAAAGGGTTTAAGGAGTTCTTTGACTATGGTCAAAGTTCCTACGGGATAAGGGTAGTTGATTGATTAATTTTAGGAGAAAAGATGAGTTGTCATTTTAAGGGAGATTACTTGATTTAACCACCACAACTTCGTAGGAAAATAGTATTTGCATCGTCTTAAGAGAAGGGCTCAAGTACTCGGATTGTCAACAAGTACGCCTCTATCTCTCCTAAGGCAAAGTCCCTACATATTGATTGAATTGTTATGGGGTATGAGTTTTATCTCGCTTAAGATGATTAACATCTTATTCTCTAATATGTTTGAATAGTTTCGATTGAGTTGAATGTGTTTGTTTCTATGTTGTAAAAGATAAAAGACAAAGGTCCTTCCTATGGGGTAGGTGTTGCACCCCAAAATTTGCTTAACCTTTTCTTGCCTGATTTATGTTTCATTGCATTTCATTTGCATAGCATAACATAGCCCTAACATTGGCATAGCATATCATCATTCATTGTGCAGGGGATCAATGGTGAGATATGAAAGAAAGAGCCTAGCTGGAGGTTCACACAAAATAGAAAAGTCATCAAGAGTATCATGTCAAAAGAAGGTGTCCTTGAGGAATTTGATCATCTGTATGAGGCCTATCTTCAAGTGTGAGGAGGTATCTGAGGAGACTCCAGGGTTTAAGGAGTTTTGATCAAGGGTAGGATGTGTGAATGAAGCTTAATGAGTCTCTAGAAAGTCAAGAAGGAGCTTAGACAAGTCATTGTATTAAGTTCAAGAGCCATGGTTGAGATGTGTACAATTAGGGTTTATCTGGGTAACCCTAGGTCAAGGAGAGCAAAGAAAAGGCATCAAGACCTAGCTATAGGTCATGGAAGTCATGGATTGATATTTTGAAGCATGTGTGTGGATGAGCCAAGACCAAGTTCAAAAGAATCAAGAATGGTTGGAGGTGTTTGAGACAGGGTTCCTAGGGTAAAATCCCCTGTATAGCACTGGACTTCCAAGCCACATAAGTCAAAATACAAGTTTCAAATGGATCTTTGGCCAACATGAAACTTGTATATCTTCTCAATAAATTTAATTTGAGTACTATAAGTCCTCAAGGGGATTTATAGGACTCAAGTTATGGTTCTTGCAAGTTACAAGTCACCAGAGGACACTGAAATTTATTTGTGAAAGTCACTTGACTTCCAAGCAACTTTTTCCCCTCAAGGAATTATCAAATGGATTCTTGGCCAACATAAGAGTTGTAGGTCTTGATCTTAGCTTTAATTTTAGTACTAGAAGTCATAAAGAAGATTTGTGGAACTCAAGTTATGATCTTGGCAATCCAGGGGTATTTTGGGAAAGTTGAATTATAGGTCATTTTTAAGAATGTGCCAAAATCTCCATCTTCCACTCTTCAAATGAAAAATTGTTCAACATGAGATGTGCTTAAAATGATGTTTTTAGGTCAGATGTGAAGTCATGATGAGTTGTATTGGCTTATTTCAAAAAGTGCTTCAAAATGGCCTAAAAAGAAGGATTTTTCAAATGATTCAAAAGAGGGAAAAATCATTTTTTGAATTATAGGTCATAAACATGTCATATGAGTATTCATTTTGACCAGAAATTTCATTTCAAACACATTGGCAATGTCACAATTTTGAGTTGAGGTTCAATTTCATGAGTTGCTTTGAAAAGTGATTACTTCATTTACAAGTTACAACCCCAAAACAAAAAACAATGCATTTCAGGCTGAGATAGCTATCCAAACATACTCCATGATCAATTTGAAGTTGAAAGGAACATTCTAGAGCAAGCTGAGAGTGCAAAATCGTGACTGTCACCATTGAGTTTCAAGTGTATGACAGAATTTTGGATCAACTGAATTGGGCCTTAATTTGGACTTAGAAGTCCATGAGAAGCTTCTATATATTCATTTCAATGATTCCAAATGAAGGTTGGTGATGATTTCGTGGAGAGAGTGAAGATTGAAGTTGAGCTTTCAAGGTTTCTAACTGAAAACGGTTTTGAAGTTCAAGGCAATTTCAGACCAAATTGAAGTTGCAAGAAGCTCTTATTATCATCAGTGAAGGATTCTGGAAGATCTTGGAGCTTAATTCGAGCCAGAATCATCCTCAATTGAAGCTTGAAACCAGGTTTTCATTCTTCAACTTTCCTCTTTAATTATGATGATTCAAAGCCTTAGAAACATATGGATAGGTTCCCTATGATTGGTAGAACGATTTAGGTTTGGTTTGACATCATTTGGTGATGATCAAGAGAGTGCACCAATTTCTGTTTGGATTCAGTTACATGTGATCTTGAGGAATTAACATGATTGTGATAGCTTAGGATGATCAGTGTAACATGAGAAGTAGGTCTATGGATTTAGATTTGAGTTTGGTGAAGATCAAGAATGTGACATGTTTTGGAAATGTTATCGGGTTTGAAAATCTAGAAGGATTTGAGAAAATTTGAGGCCAGATTCATGATCAGCATGGGATTTTGAGTGAGATAGGTATAATCTTTGTGATTTCTGGTCACCTGCAAGTGGACCTTCACCGGAGAAGACGGCGTTTTCCACCATGGACCACCGCCTGGCAACAGTCTCAGGTCACCTGAGTTTGTGAAGAAGATAACGTCTGGACCCTTAGATCAGTCCTTCAGATGGACTTTGTACGCAGATCGTGTGGTCACCATTTAAATTCAGCTCTCCCTCTATTAATCCAAAGCGCACTGTTTCATTTATTGAGTCAGCACCCAGTCATTAGCCACATCACCCTCACGTGGACACGCTATGACTCTCAGATGCGCTTACCAGTCTCTCCATCTGATGGCTCTCATTTATTTCAGCATTTTATTTTCTTTTTATTCTTTTTGGATTTATTTTAATTCATTTGATTTCTAAAATCCATATTAAATCCAATTTTGATCCAAAAAATATTTTAAAAATATCTCCATGATCTTGGATTTAATTATGATTTTTTGAAATCAATAAATCTCATTTTCATCCATTTTTTCAATTTAATTTGATTTTCTCCATTTTATTATTTTCTTTAATTTTGTATATTTGCTACATGATTTTGTGGATTTTATTTTGACCAATTGGTGCATGATTTTGAGTTGATTCCTGTTGGATTAGTTAGCTTAGAGAAGCATGTACCCTTAGAAATTTTATCATATTTTTGTGAATAGATTTTAGGCCAATTTGAGTGGTGGACATAAGGAGTGTTAGATTTAGGGTTTCAGAACAACTAGTTGTAGTTTAGGGCATAGTTTGGGGACTTAGTGTTTGATTTAGGTCTTGGGATTTATATGGGGTATTGGGTATAGGCTTAGATTCCCTTAGAAATTTAATTAGGATTTTATGATCTATTTTAGCATTTTATTTGTATTTTGCAATTGGTTTGATGTTTGTGGGTTCCTCCCCTGGATGCTTGGTTTATTCAATTTGTTTGGGGCTATTTTGGGTGGGATTTTGGCTTGGACTTTGCTTGGATGAATTGAAGATCCATTGAAGATGCTTTGGAGAGCATAAATGGGCTTGGATGTGAAGATTCTCTCATCTGTTGGAGTGCTTGTCAGGAGCTTAGGAGAACTAGGGTTTTTTAGGAAGAGCATCAGAGTAGTTCTATTTGTTTCTTCAAACATGGAGTATCTTGTCCATCTCCATTCTATCCAATGACAAAAAGTATTCCTTGGGAAGCTCCATCTATCCTTAGGAGGGATGAGTGGTATGCCCAAGTGAGTAGAACTTTGAGGATGCCAGTCTCTCACAGTGTTAAGTTCTCAGTGACTTCCCTTAGTTGTCATTGAGCTTCTTAACATTTCAACTTGGTCTGGTTGAATGATTCTCCCTTGGAGATGCTTGTTGAAGCTTGGTAAAGGAAGATGAGGTTGCTTGTTGGAGCTAGGGTTTTGTTTGCTTGTTGAAGCTAGGAGCTGGGTGAGGTCAGGAGCTGTCTGAAGCTGGTTACTGGTTGGGGTTGAGCTTGCTTAAGCTGGGAGCTTGTTGAAGCCTGGTGCTTGTTGAAGGTTGAAAGTTTATTGAAGCTTAAAGATGGGAGTTATTCATGAAGATGAAGGTTGTTGCTGTCAACTTTCTGCTGTTTAATCAACTTGTTGCTGTCAGAGCTGCTGTTTGTGCTGCTTGCTGTGGGAGTTTGATGCTGCTGTTTGGGCTGCCTCCTCTGCTGTGGTTTTTGTTTCTCTGTATTGTTTGTTGGCTTGTATTAGCTTGCCCCCTAGGCTTGAAGTGAATGTTGTTTCACTTTGCCTGTTATACTGTTGCATTGCATGCATTTTACTGTATTTGCTTGCTTTCTTTTTTGTTTATCCCCTAGGATCTCTGATTCCCTCTGTGCAGGGGGGAATTATGACATACATTAGGATTTTTATCCATGCATGACAACATTAGGTTAGTTTTTATTCCCTTTTCAACCCTAGGTTTTTTAGAGCTTCTTTCTCTTCTTATCTCAAAACAACTCAAAAACACAGTAATAAGGTTAATCGATGTCGTACGTTACGAGCCTTAAGCTATTTGAGAAAAGGTTGCTGGAGGGTCACTCTTCAGTAATCTGACTGTTTAGTGTGGTACCCTTAGGGTGACATGCGATGTAGTCACTCTCAAATCATAGTCTCTAGTGCGTCAAAGATTGCAAACAAACTAAAAAACACTTCTTTCGTAAAAGATTCAAAACAAACATCAAAGTGTCATTCTTGTCCGCCTGGACTCTTAATCAAGAAAAACCCTTTTTGAAGGTAATAAAAAACAGTCAGACAAGCTTGTGTCTTCCGTAGCCCGAACTACGTTTGCTCTGATCTTTCATGTTGTATGAAAGTACGTAGGCATAGGATGCCGTATCCTAGCGAGCAACCTTCCCCTCCTTCCCTGTAGGTAGGCGAACTACGTTGACTCTGATTTCTCGTTTCAGACGGGAATACATAGGCATAAAGTGCGATACTTTGTCGAGTCATTTTCTTTTCTTTTTTAACCCAGACCTTTAGATTAGATAGATAAACACACCCTTAGATAGAAAACAAGCGTGGATCCTGTCGAGTACGACGGACGTGAGGGGTGTTAATACCTTCCCCTTGCGTAACCGACTCCCGAATCCAGGATTTGGTTGCGATGACCATTCCTTTCCCTCTTTGCGTTAGGTTTACTCTGAGCGTTTCCTTTCCCTCTTGTGGGATAAATAACGCACGGTGGCGACTCTTCTGTCATAGTCGGCGCCGATTTTCGCAGTAGTGACATTAGGATCTATCTTAAATGATCGAATTGAATGGGATCAAAGATCAATGAGGAATATGATGCAAATGAGATGCATACGCGCAAGTTTTTATGTTACGCGCAGGTTCTTCCTTTGGATGCTTATGCATTGCGATAAAATAAATACGGTAAATAAAAACAAATAATATAAAAGCGTATAAATAAATCTATACACAAACGCATGAAAGCGCTAAGTGTGTGAAAGTGAAATGTGGATATGTGAGTGGATCGGAGCGGAGACGCAAGCGTGCACGATTAATTGCATTTGGGGATATTGGTTTTAGTTGAATTGATTTGAAGAAAGATTATATTAATTTTTAAGAAAAGAAGTTGTTCAATTTTTATAAAAAGGTTGTTATTAGATTAATCACACGGATAAGTTTTAATAAAAGTTGTTATTATAAAACTATCCTAAATATAAAAAAGTTTTTGGTTAATATTATTAATATTTCTTATTAACTAAAAGTTTGGTAATTGTTATTTACTTAAAAGCATAAAATAGATTTTATTTATTATTAAATTATTTTAAAGTTAATTAAGTAAAAGGGATATGTCATTATTTATTTAGAAAAGAAATTATTAGTTTGTAAAAGGATGATTAGAGAAAAGATCTAATTAAATAGTTGATTAATTAATAAACAATAGTTTAATTTTATAAAAGGTTATTATTATTAACAAGTGAATATACTTTTAAAATTATGAAAATGGTTTTCTTATTATAAAAATATTTTTTTATTAAATAGATACAAGTTATTAAATTATGAAAAAGATTTATATTAAAAACAAGTTATACGTTTATTTTAAAAAGTTATTAAGTTATAAAAAGAAAAGTGAAATAGGTCAATTAAAAATTAATTGAAAATATTAATTAAAAAGAGTTATTAGTTTATTTACTTATAAATAAAAATTCCATTTTAAATTATTAAATTAATTGATTAAAAGAAACAGTTATATTAAGAGGTTAATAGAAGGTTGATATTAAATTAAATAATGGATTAAATAAAGGGATTAAATTTAAAATGTCATCATCTTAATTTTACATAAAAAGTTGATTAAAGTTAGTTTAGTTAATTATAAAAAGATTTGTTAATTCATTTTAAATAAAAACTGACTGAAAAAGGTTAATTAGGGATTAATGGGGTGGCGCGTGCGATCAGGTGAGGGCAGTCAGTGAGGGTGTATCATGGGGATGCAGATCAGTGCGTAGATTAGATCAAGTTGTGATAGTGTGTGGCTGTGATGTGAGGTGTATGGTGGTGTGGTGTATTCACTAGTACAGGATTACATATATCAAATTACAAAATAAATAAAAAACCCTAGAAAAATCATTTCCTCCCCTTCTTCCGTCGATCCGCTTCCTCATCTTCTCCTTTCTGTGTTTTATTCTGCAATCTTTCTCCTCTTTCTGTTTCTTCGCTCATCTTCTCGACTTCCCCTCCATTTCTTCGTTCATTCATTCTCCTACATAAAAAAAACTACAAAAAAGAATATTAATGTTAGAGAAATCACACGGTTTAATGTCTTCCGCAGGGGTTTCCGAGGGCGGTGGTTTCGTAGACGGAGAACGGAGATTTCCAGTGACGAAAGTCTCAACGGCGGCGGATGACGAATGAAGGGGTTCTTCGATGCTTCGTGTACGGCAATGGCAAAAGGAGGTGGTCTTTCCCGGCGATGGCGTGGCGGGTGAGGAAGGGTGGACGGTTTCGTGGCAACAATGGTGTTGGGGTTGGGAGCTTCGACGACGTGACAGATAAGTCGCTTTCCCTTTTACGATTTAGGTTTTCTTTGTGAAGGTTTGTATTGGGTTTTGCCGTGAATGGATTTGTGTGTGGATGACCTCTCTTTATAGCTTAATTTCTCAAACGCATTGAAGCAAAATTAAAAACTTTCCATCTTCGACTGATTCTTGTCTGTGATTATTTTGGGCGTTATTTGAATTTGTTTCTATTTGTATCTGATTGTGTCGAGATTGTTTGGGAACCAGATGAAATTGAGTTTATGAACTTTTCCTTCTCATCCCGACATGCTTGTGAATTACGGGATGTAGTTAATATTTCCTTTCTCATTTGAATACGTTGAAATGATGGTTGCTAACTCTTGATTCCCATTTCTCGTTGATTTGCAGTACTAGAGTAAACCAAAATGGAGCGCCCGGTTGGAGGTTCTTTCTTCATGGTATATCACCAGCTTTCGGTAAGTTTGTACTCAGAAGAAAAATGCTTTGCGAGTCTTTCATCTGCCGTAATGTTCATTTGTTCTTCTTCTTCTTCTTTAATCAACTTAAATTCCTTTCTAACAGTGTATCATTCTAATGGTGATTGTTTAGCCGGAGTCTAGGGGATGGCTATTCTGAAGTGTTTTGCGAACAGAAGTTGCTTTCAACTACTTTGAGACTCTTTGACATTTCTCCAGGCTTCGACAGGAGCTACCTAATTTCTATCTATGCAGTTAGTGAATTCTCTTTGGAAGCAACTTGCTGTTTTAGAGAAGCGGGATGCGTCGAAGTTTACCACCGACATCTGACTCATTGGTTGTAACCTGAGAAATCCCTTTCTATTTGGTTACGTTGCAGGGTATGACTTAAGTTCCTTTCTGCCTAAAATTTCCTAGGAGTACACCCTAAATCTGAATGATAAACCAAGTCCTGTTATTGAACTGCAGGTTGCGGGTACGTTAGAGCAGCAACGGAAACAGTCCCTCTACTTTGACTTTTATGCTTACTGGCTTTGGTTATGCCAGGGTCTGATAAAGCAGTAGATTTGGTCAGCTTGGAGATTGAATGTGAGATGCTCGTGTTCTGCGGTTTGAAGAAAGATGCATAAAGAACCCTTGTCTTCATGGCGTAATTAGGAGTTTGAAGTGAAAATTCGTCGGATTAATGGAGGCGTTACTCTGATACATGTGTGTCCCGTTCCAGAAGTTGTGATAAATTGAAGGATGCTAGATTGTAGTTGTTGTGTCGCAACTTTCGTAGCTCGGAAAGTCGCCATAGGTAAGTCTGACATGAATTCCTTGATTTTACAGTTCGATTATCTCCCTCAGCTTGACTGTACTTAACTTTGCTTCCGTGTTGCTTATGCAGAAGTTTTAAACAGAGGTATGAGGAGCCGCAAAGATAATCGGCGGCGGGGATTAGCAACATGCTGTCATTTTCGTACGCCTTTTTAGTTCGTTAGGCTGCTCACTTGGTGTGGGGAACTCATGCGCCACGTAGCTTGGCAATAACAAAATACAGATCACTTAAATGTACCCAACTCAATATTTAAAACTTAAAGTGGTGTTCACTAGTTCCATTAGCAGATTCCGTCTAGGAACAAAAATGGCAATGATAGCAACAGTGTTCGCTTGTGTCCTTACGTGAAAAATAATGTGGATCCACATTTGTGGACTTTGTTGTACTTGTCTTAGCTTCATGAATATAACAAGTTGGTCCTAAAACAGATTGGCTCAAATTCCACAATTCCTTTCTTACGCTTACGAATTTCACGCTTGTTCTGGTAGCATCCTCTTGTCCGAGCCATTATTTCATCCAAGATACGAACTTATACGGTGTTTGGGCCTTGGACTAGTGAACTTAACTTTGATAAATTGAACCCAAAATATCTTCATTCAAGATTAATAAGCATTGCAACTCCAATAATTCGATCATTGAGGTGGATTTCATGAGTCTCGACTTGGCTTTAAACTTTATCATTTCAAAACAATATATTCCCCGAGTCATCAATCCATACCCATTTCTTGATACTCAGAACCCCGAAAAATGTAACCTGCGATCCCGCTTGCCACACCACCATAACTAGTCCCTGAACGACTTCACTCAACACCAATGGAAAGAAAAAAATCTAGTCTACACTTGAAAATGCTGCACCTGTGTAAAATGGGTTAGTCGTAATAAACGCATACAAAAGTGAAATAAAATAAGCAAGAAATAAGCACAAGGAAACAGGATCTTATGGTCAAAAATTAGGGTGCGACAGAAGTGAGCAAGGAGACTGAGATGGAAACTGATGAGGAAAGTGCCCGACGAAGCAAAGAGTAAATGAAGTTGGCTTACCCAAAGGATGATGAAAACTTAGTGGAGTTCCTCCATCGTTGTCAACATAAGAAGTCTAAAGTGACGTTATGCCCTAGGTGCAGTTGTGTATTCGACAAGAAAGATGCTGAGAACATAGAAAGACTTCTAATGCCTAGTCGCGCATGAAGAACTGGAGAGATACCCTTAGTTCCTACTCCTTCAACAAAAGGGAGTCCCTCGAAGGCAAGAGCAAGGAGGTCTAAGTCTCCAAGCGAACATGCCAGCTACTTTCAAACCAACTGCTGACGCTCCTAGAGAAAGGTGGGTGAAGCCTATTGAAAAGAGAGATCGAGGCCAGAAGAAATGGTAGAATTTTGAAGTAGGTCGAGGCTCCTCAATCTCTTATCAAAGAGAGTTCAGGTGTCAAAATAACAACCTTACAGATCTGAAAATTACAAGGGTAAGAACCCCATGTTGAGGTCTTAGTGGAGAAGGCAACAGAGGAGAATGAAAATAAAAAGATAGGCCAACGAGAAGGCGATGGCGGAGTCTAGCACTAACCAGCCTCCAAGGAAAGATAGAGGCAAAGAGAAAAATCCATTAGGGAGGAATGTTTTCCCTGCTTGAAAGGAACAATTTGAAGATAAGTCAGAATTACCACCGGTGGATGATGATATGATAATTGATAACTTCGACTCAAAGTCGGAGCCTTCTTTCGACTCAATCTGAAATGTAGTTTCTGTGTTACCTAGGGAGTATGACAAAATTACAGAGGTCGAAAAGTCTGAGGAAGTGGTAGAGGTTGAAATGTCTAGACATAGGCCAATGTGTTACTACATAATGAATAACAATTTTGTCGAGAAGTAGAATTCTTTCTTCGAAAGGCATGACGAAGCAATGAGAAGTCATCTGAAACCTCTTTTTGTCAGAGGAAAGGTGGAAAATATGGGAATTAATAAGATCCTGATGGATGGATGGTGCGGCAATGAACCTAATGCTGCACTTTATGTTGCAGAAAGTTGGAAAGTTTGACACAAACCTCAAGCCTCATAACATGGTCTTGTCAAATTACGAAGGAAAGATTGGACACACCTTGGGAGTGATCCAAGTGGATTTAGTAGTTGGAACCATTACCAGGCCAACCATGTTTATGGTTATTGCATCGGAAGACAATTACAACCTGTTGTTGGGTCGTGAGTGGATACACGGCATCAGAGCGGTGCCTTTTTCGCTTCATCAGAAGATCTCGATATGGAGGAATGATGGCATAGTGGATAATATTGAGGTAGATTAGAGTTATTTTATGGTTAAGGTAGACCACGTGGATAGGCGTAATTTTGAGAGAAAATATGGCAAACATTGCTCCTTGCAAACCTGATGATTTTGTATTCAACCCTACAGATGCAACACATTACTCTCTTCATTTGCATCCAACTTATGGTTTTTGATGGGACACAAAAATCATAAGAGAATACCTTGAATTCAAAGGAACATCAGACATCCAACCAACTGGCTAGGGAGATGAATTCGATGACTATGTCTGAGTCCAAAACATTGGACACGATGTATAGTCGAAAACAGATTAAAAGCGGCCTTAGAGGCCGAAGTTAAGTATATGGAGGTCAAAGCCAACAAAGCTAATGTGAACCTTGAAGGTCCTTGGATAGACTTCGAACCAGATCCACCTAATAAGATTCAAGATAAAGTGCAAAGCCAGAGGCTCGATGCTATCTATGACGACGAGCCTTTGGGATTCGAAAGGGACCCACTGGCATCCAACATAAAAATGCTAGCACATGATCCCCTAGAGAAGATTGACTTAGGGGAAGGTACAGTTAAAAGACCAACATACATAAGCGTCAACCTTGGCCTAAAATTCAAAGTCAAAGTGATCCAACTTTTGAAGGAGTATAAAGACTGCTTCACTTGGGATTACGACGAGATGTTTGGATTAAGTAGAGAATTAGTAGAACTAAAGTTTCCCATCAAGTCTGGAAGGAAGCCAATTAAGAAAACTCCAAGATGCTTTGCACCAGAAATATTGTCGAAGATCAAGCAAGAAGTCGAAAGACTTCTCAAATGTAAGTTCATCCGTACAACAAGGTATGTCGAATGGATTGCTAACATAGTTCCCGTCATTAAAATAGTGGGACTATGAGGGTATGAATTGACTTGAGATATCTAAATGCTACGACCCCAAAGGACGAATATCTAATACATGTGGCAGAGATGCTTGTCGACTCCGCTGCAGGCTACGAGTATCTTAGTATGCTTGACAAATACTCTAGATATAATCACATATTCATTGTTGACGAAGATGTACCAAAAATGAAATTTCAATGTCCTAGGGCTTTAGGCACTTACGAATGGGTGGTGATTCCTATCGACTTAAAAAATGTTGAGGCAACCTACCAAAGAGCACTGAATTCCATTTTTCATGATTTTATAGAAACATTTATGCAGATTTATATTGACATATAGTTGTTAAGTCTGTGTCAGGAATAAATCACATAGACCATCTTCAAAACTCATTCGAAAGAATGAGGAAGCATGGTCTGAAGATGAATCTTCTTAAATGTGTGTTATGTGTGCAGGATGGAGATTTCTTAGGCTTTTTAGTTCACAATAAGGGGATTGAAAAAAACCAGAATAAGTCTAAGGCCATTATGGAGGCGAAAGCACCATAAACAAAGAAGGAACTACAATCGCTGCTAGGGAAGATTAACTTCTTAAGGAGGTTCTTTTCTAACTTGAGTAAAAATACTCAAGCCTGTTCTCCTCTACATTGACTGAAGAATGAAGGCTTCGAATAAGGGCAAACACATCAGGAAGCTTTTGATATTAAAGAGTATCTTGTTCATCCTCCAATTTTGTCGCCTCCTTGTAGAAGTAAAAGTATGAGATTGTACATTTTTGTGTATGATGTAACTATAGGGAGCATGCTAGCTCAAAAAGATGAAAATGGCGTCGAAAGGGCCATTTACTATCTTAGTCGAGTCCTCAATGATGCAGAAACTAGATATAGTATGATTGAAAAATTATGTCTGTGTTTTTATTTTTCATGTACAAAGTTGAAATATTATAAAGCTTATTGATGTGTATGTTTCGTCTCATTTTGATATCATTAAACATATGCTTTCTAAGCCAATCCTGCACAGTCTAATTGGAAAATGGGCGTTTACCCTAACTGAGTACTCCTTAACTTATGTGCCTTTGAAGTCCATGAAATGGCAAGTGGTCGCAGACTTTATAGTTGACCACTGCATAGTCAAAAACTCCCAAAACTATCTGGAACTTGAGCCTTGGAAATTATATTTTGATGGTTTTAGTTACAAAGATGGAACGAGTATTGGGATATTAATTATTTCTCCTAATAAGATTCCAACAAGGTTTAAATATAGGATCGAAAGTCCTTGTTTGAACAATGAGGCTGGATACGAGGCTTTGATAGTCGACCTTAAAATTATGTTAGAGTTAGGGGAAACTAGAATTGAAATCATTGGAGATTCTGAATTGGTTGTAAAATAGTTGACAAAGCAGTATAAATTTTTCAAAGAAAATTTAATAATTTACTTTGTGATAGCAAATCGATTATTACGAAAATTGAAAATGGTAGACATTAGACGCCTTCCTCGACTGAAGAATCATGAGGCCAATAACTTGGCTCAAATTGCTTCTGGGTACAAAGTTTCTAAAGAAAAGTTGGAAGATGAGATCGAAGTTCGAGGGAAAGTAATGGCAACCAGATTGTCTCTAACGGATTTGAAAACAACAAAGTCAGGCTATGCAGATGAAGAGAACTTCGAGATATTGGCTATCAACAACTTGAAAGATGTAGGTTAAAGAAAACCAATATTAGACTACTTGAGAAGCCTAACAACGTCTACATAGCGAAAAGCCAGGTATCGTTCTTTGAGTTATACTCTTATGGGAAATGAATTGTTTAAAAAGACACATGAGTGAGTTTTACTCAAATGCCTTAGTGAGGCTGGGGCCAATTTAGCTTTGTCGAATGTTTATACTGGGGCATGTGGGGCTCACCAAGTAGGCCATAAGATGAAATGGCTTTTGTTTCGACAAGGAACGTATTGGCCTACTATGCTGCAAGATTGCATTGGGTTCGCCAAAGGGTGCCAAGAGTGCCAGATACATGCAGGCATACAACATGTTCTTGCAAGCGAACTACACTCTATTATGAAACCTTGGCCCTTTAGTGACGATCAATTACAGACTTGTTAGAATTGAGGGTGTCAACTTCTGCTCCCAAAGTCTGGGCCCGTTCGACATGATGTACCCATACTTGAATTTCATTATCGAGCTCTTGGCGGTCGAGTTTCTGAATTTTTTCTTGGCAATCTTTAGCCTTTTGAATCTTGGCTTGCAACTCTTTAATTTGGTTTTCCTAATCAGTAATGTTGCTAGCACAAGTTTCAAACTCTTCTTAATTTTGCTCGATGTTTTTCTCTAATTCGGAAACTTTATTGGTAGATTCAATAACAGCATCCCATTCAGTCGTTTGGGTGTTAATTTTATTCTAAATTTTGGTCGAAACGTCCCTTCGACGGTTAAGATCTGCAGTGATATGATTGATGGGCAACCCAAGTTCCATAATGACGTCTACGATTTCAGGGGGAGTAATTAAGATGTCGACCTGTTTCAAGAGGTCTTTGATGCTAAAGCAAGCATAAGGATTGTCTTCTTAGACTTTGAGCAAGTCAACATCAAAAGCTTTCTCCTTAATATTCTTAAGCAGTTTGTCAGTAGGTTCATTGGTAGACTGACCACCTGAGAGGGTCAAAGAACTAGAGCATTTATCAGTTGAACTGCCTCTTATGCTCTTGATCACCTTTAGGTATTCCGCTGGCTTGTTGTTCTTCAAGTTCTTCAATTCTTCTTAGAAAGGAGCAATAGTTCCACCAGTCGAAGGAGCCTTAAAAGCTTTGGTAGGCTCAGAAGTTTGGTTGGTATTGGGTATTTTACCTTGGTTCTCATCATCATCCTCTTCTTCATCCTGAGGATTATGCACATAGTCAAATAGAGGTTGACCTTTTTCCTAGTATTCTTCCTCGTCTGGGGCATCATTGCCTTGGTTGATTTTTGGTGAAGAATCATTTGCTTTTTCTTGCACAACTTCCTCTATGTTTTGGATGTGTGTGGTTTCTTCGATTTCCATGGTTTGGGTTGTGTCTTTTGGGGGTGAAACTTCTTGTTGTTCCTCAGTGGGTTTATTTACTTCGCCCATAGAATCTTTGTTCAATTCTTTATTATACGTGAGATGATATAAAGGAGTGCTGGTGCTCCCAGGGATGACATGTTTTTTAAGTCCTTGTGTTTTTGGATTGGTTGCATTTTGGTAAAACAACATGTTGTTAGCAAGATGTTAAACCAGATATTTTGCCATAACAGTCAAACATCATGTTCTGCATGTTGTGACATGTTCTAGGACATGTTATACCAGATAGCTAGGGTATGTCTATTTTGGTATTTTTAGGGTGATTTTTTAGTGTGTTATAATTCACACACATGCGTTTTTTATAGGAGTATATTATGGGATTTTCTATTTTTACAGATTCTGTTACTTTTCATAAAAAAGGATTCTTCAGCCTTTTTAGAAAAGTTTTATTTTTCTCCTATTATTGTGCAGGATGATTTGCCACCAGTTTATACCTATTGCTGTTATTTGTGCACCTCAAGAAGCCCAAGTCCATTAGTTCTGAAGGCTATTTAAATATGAGACAACCCCTATTGAAGTAGAGAGCATAACATGAAGAATTTTAGGAATAAGGATTAGCCATTGTTTTGGTTGGTCTTTAGGGTTTTTGTGTTTGTTAATCATATGTCACTTATGTATCTTGTGATGCATTGAGGTTGACTGATTGTTCATTATTCATTGTCCATTCTAAAGCTTTTAAGCAATAGTGTATTGTTCTTGATTGAAGCTTTTAAGTAATATCAAGTATTATCTTGGAAGTGTGTTACTTCTATTGTTTGTTGAACTATTAATTGTCGCTGGGATTGTGACCGATTAGGAAGTGATAGGGGGATCTCATATCTAGAGGGTGTCTAGGTAGAAGTTTCACAAGGTATGGATTAGGCGAGAATTTGTAAATGGGCTATTTTAGCTTTGAACTAATACTATCATAGTGGATCTCCTTCTTGGCTCGGTAGCCCCTAGATGTAGGTGAGTTGCACCGAACTAGGTTAACAACTCTGGTGTTATTTTTACGTTTTTGTCATTAATTTTTTTCCACATCTTTTCTTATGTGATCAAGCTATTGTTGATCCTGGTGTTGTGACATCTGTCTCGACATCTAGTATCTGCGTTCCAAAATTTCAATTGGCATCAGAGCAGGTCACCCTGTTCTATTTTTTGGGTGAGCTTCAGGGAGTTTGCATTCTGGTACTATGGATAAGGAAGGAGGAGGCAATGTTAGTATGCCTTCAGTCTTGGATGACACTAGTTATGACTATTGGAAGGTACGTGTGGTGGCTTTCTTAAAATCCATGGTTAGAAAAACTTGGAAGCATATCATCATGGGTTGGGAACACCCTATAGTTAAGGATAAAGATGGAAAAGAAACCTTGAAGTCAGAAGAGGATTGGACCAAGGAGGAATATGAGACAACTCTTGGAAACTCCAAAGCCTTGAATGCTTTATTCAATGGGGTTGACAAGAACATGTTTAGGTTGATCAACACTTGCACTGTGGCAAAGGATACTTGGGAAATTCTCAAGACAACTCATGAAGGAACATTCAAGGTGAAGATATCTAGACTTTAGCTTCTCACTACCAAATTTGAGAATCTGAAGATGAGAGAAGATGAAATCATTTGTGACTTTCACATGAATGTGCTTTAAATATGCAATGCCTTTAGTGCCTTGGGAAAAAAATGGCAGAAGAAAAGCTGGTTAGGAGAATTCTTAGGTCTCTCCCTAAGAAGTTTGACATGAAGGTCACTACCATAGAGGAAGCCTAAAACATCAGCAGTATGAGGGTTGATGAGTTAGTTGGCTCACTTCAAACATTTGAAATAACCTTAAATGATAGAACTAAGAAAAAGAGAAAAAGCATTGCCTTTGTTTCAAATTCAGGAGATGAAGTGGAAGAAATAAACTTGACACAAATGAAGGGATGTCCAATGCCATTGTGTTACTAGGAAGACAGTTCAATCAAGTGCTGAGAAGAATGAAGAGGAAGTCAAAACCTAATGTCCAGAACATTAGTTTTGACTCTAGCAAGAACAATAACTCTCAAGGAAAAGCAAGAATTGAAGACACGACTAACCAGAATAGAGGGGTAAACTGTCATGAGTGTGAAAGATTTGGACACTTTAAAGCAGAATGTCCCATTTATCTGAAGAAACAGTCTAAGGGATTGGAAGCTTTGTGGCCTGAAGAGGAAAGTGAATGTGATGATGAAACAACAAAACGTGTGACTAATTTAACTAGAAGATGGGTGTCACAACTGCGAAAAAACAACCGGCGGAAAAACAGAAGAGTCGCCACTTTCGTTATTTATCCCAAAGAAAGGGAAAGGAAACGATCGGCAAAACCTAACGAAAAAGGGAAAGACAAGGTCATCGCAACCATGTCTATATTCGGGAGTCGGTTACACAAGGGGAAGGTATTAACACCCCTCACGTTCGTCGTACTCGACGAGATCCACGCATTGTTGTCTATCTAAAAGGGTGTGTTGAAACTATCTAGATAAAGGCTTAGGGATAAAAGAAAAATAAAAAGGACTGACTCGGCAGATCATCGCCGCTCTGTGCCTACGTACTTCCTCGTGCAATGGGAAAGTCAGAGTCAACGTAGTTTGACTAACTACGGCAGAAAGGGGGGGAGGTTGCTCGCTAATACATCGCGTCTTATGCCTACGTACTTTCATCTGGTATGAAAGATCAGAGCAAATGTAGTTCGGGCTAAAAGGACCCCAGGTTGGTTCAAAAGTTTTTAGGCCAGAGTAGGGTTAACAAGTAGTTCTAGCAGTTGGTATATGCAGCTCGACCATTGGAGACTTAGGCGTTACCGTTTGCGGTAGAACTAAGAGTTAACGAAACTCTTTTTATGAAAAGGTTTTCCTGATTAATATCCCGAAGGATGAAAAAGTTTTGAAGTGTTTTTGTATTTTTTAGAGAAGAAGTGTTTTGAATTTGAGTGTTTATAATGTATGTTGTACTAAAGTCTAAAACCTAGGATCGAATGCGTCGCATATCGTCCTAAGGACGTATACTAAACACTCTAGGCAATTGAGAGGTGACCCCTCAATCACCATTTCCCAAGTATAAGGCTCATGGCACAACATTCATTATCCTTATTAAATATGTTAAGATTGTTTGAAGATGAGAAGAGAAGAAAGGACACTAATGGGAGACTAATGCAATCCTAAAAGTTATCATGCAAAGTGGACTTAAAGTTGAGTTTCAAAAGGGGAACTACCTAATGTTATCATGCATGTTTAGAACCCTAATGTCTATCATAACCTCAAGAGGTTAAAGAACTTATGGGGAGCATGGCAAAGAAGAAACAAAGAAGAAGAAGAAAAGAAAGCACATGCAAATGAAGATGCAGACATAAGATGCACAAATAGAATGAAAGTGGGAGGAAAATAGTATGGGGAAGTAGCCTCCACAAGCTCATCTCAACCAAGCATGCATATGGAAATGCAAGAAAAGAAAAGAAGAAGAGCCCAAGAAGAAATCAATCAAACAAGATCAAACTACACAAAGATGCATCAAAAAGTGGGATGAAATGACCTAAGTCAAACAACATCAACCACACCAACAAAACTAAACCAAATAAAAGGTAAAACAAAACCCAAAACCAAATGAGGATGGGAGACCAAATGAGGGCAGAAAGGACCTCATAATATGTACTCAACCATAAGCATCACTCATCAAAAACAAAGAAGCACCAAAAGTGTCCTCAAGGATTCATCATTCTAGGTATGCTTCAAATACCTCCAAAGGAGGGACCAAGCCACCTTAAATGACACTCCAAGGTCATTGGGCAGAAAGGAGATGAAGAGAAGAAAGCTCCAAAGCAAAATAAATTCAATTCAAAAGGAAATGCAAGCAAAAGCACAAAGAATGCAAGCAAACATCACATAGAAGTTCAAGTTGAAAACTCAAAAGGAAACACACAAATGAACAAGGAAGAAACAATATCATGACCTAAAATTGAACCAACATCATCCTTAACATGTTAGAAACATGAAACAAAAGTCATTGAGAGTTCAAAGGATCCAAAAATGTCATATCCAAGTCAAACTAGGTCAAGGTACATGTGTGAACCTCCCTTGGAGGTAACTTGACTTGCAAGTTACCTCAAAAATAGGAAAATGGTTCAAAAATAATAAAATAAAATGCATAAGGTATCTAAACATATTGGAAAATAGAGGCCAAAAGCTCAAAGCAAATATCCCCTCAAAGCACCATCAAAAGAAAATAATATTCAAGATGTACCACTTTGAAATGGGAGAATCGAGGGTCATAAGAAAAGCACCAAAAGTCAACCCTAAAGTAAACCAACCAGGGGAAAAATGGTCCTAAAAAATTGTTCAACTCATCATGGATATGAGGATCAATTTTCATTCATTGGACCCAAAGGAAATGAGAGAAACAAATAAAAGAAAAAACAAAGCACAATTTAATCCATTTAAAACACCTCCAATGTTTAATTATATTAAAAAATGAAAAATAGTCTGAAAAATAAATAAAAAATGTCTAAAAATAATAGACATCTCAAGGTTTGTGAAAAATAGTTTTGTGGAATTTTTGCAGCATTGGAGCTATTTTTAATGAATTAAATTCAAACCAAAATAAAAAGAAAATATTAAAAGAAATAAAAGAAAAAAGAAAATGCAATAAAAAACAACAACCAAAGGATGAGTTTACCAGTCAATAGATCTAAGGGAGGAGGGCGTACCACGTATGCGCTGAGGGGGTTTAAGTGAAACGCAACGTTTTACTGGGAATCAGGTGTGGTCAGTTGACTACAACATACCATGGGTCTTAATCTCATTCATCCATTCCAAAAGTATACTACTCCTATGAACTAGAGCTTGCCACGTAATCAAAACCCTAGTCAACCTAATGAAAATAAACCTCGCGTGTTGGATCCATATACCAGGTCAAGGGAGTCAGCCAGATCGTGTGGCTAGGAGATCATCTTCTCCATTCAAACTGAAACAAATGGGAGGGAAGTCTATGGTGGCCGGAGAAGACTCCGGCGAGGGGAACAAGGCTATGATCAAAACTTCACCAATCTCCACAAAACTTATATGAAAAATGATCTACAATTCATGAGGATCACGAATCCAAATCTAGTTTTTCTTAATTCCCCATAACCAATTCAAATCGAAGCCAAACATAAATGCTCATCAAAACCAAAAGTTCACAAACTTCACTCAATTTGGTCCAGAAATCATCTAGAGGTTATGGAGATTACAGATCAAGCAATCATTAAGCAAAACAACACAAGAACACGCCATATCAGATCCAAACAGTTATGAGCTTCATCCAACAATCATCACAAATGCCAGTTCGTTTTAGTGATTAATGATCTACATGTTGTCTAGGTCTCAAATATGTAAAAATGGCAGAGAATCAATGCATATTCAGAGAGTAAGGTTGAATTGTAAATACCTAGTGGAAAACTTCCACTGAGCCTTCAATTGATACTTAATCTTGAAGAAAAGTATCCAGAAATGTTCAGTGATCTTCAATGAAGCCTTTGCAACCTTTAATTTTGCTTGAATCTTGCTAAATCTCAAAATTCGAATTTCAATTTTTCACCAATTTTTTAAAATGCTCTAGCTCTAATTCTTCAACCAATTCGTGTTCTCAACATTTGTTCATGGTAGAAACCTTTTATGTGATGGATTTGAAAAGAAAGTAAGCCCAATGGCAGTCCCTAGAGCCCAATTGCATGTCCATGGAATTTGAGTTTTTTCACTTGCCATGTGCATGAATTCTGTACCAAATTGGCTCCAAAATGATGCATTTTGCTTGCTGATGACATGAGGAGTGTGAAGAGCTGTGGTTTGATCCTTGTTTGATCTCAATGGTTGATGTTTCAAGTGTAACTTAAGCTTGAAGAAATCTTGAAAATGGCTCATCAAAACTCTCCAAATCAAAATTCTAGAAATGCCAATGTATTTAAAACATGCTTTGCACTCAAAATATGTATCTACTTGCACCAAAATGATCCATAATGAATTAAATTCAATTTCCTCATTTTAAGTCCTTTTCCATGAAAATCAATTTAGGAAATCACCATTCCAAGCCAAATTCATGACTTCTCAATGCTTGGTTAAACAATTGACACCATTTGGAGAACATTTGATGTTGGAAAAATCTTCATTTGAAATGTGCAAGTTGGTGAAATGGACCTATAATTTTATAACCTATAGTCTCACTTTCCCAAAATACCCCTGACTTGCAAGCCTCATAACTTGAGTTCTACAAATCATATGAAAGACTTCTAGTACTCTTTGTAAAGCTAAGACCATGACCTAAAACTTTAATGACCAACAAAGGTTGAGGAGAAACATCATTCTAGGTCAAAAATGGCTTGGAAGTTGGTTTACTTTTGTTGACCAAAATCACATTCATCTGATGACCTGTAACTTGTCTGCATCATAACTTAAGTTCTATAAATCCAATGAAATACTTCTAGAACTCAAACGAAAGCTAAGAACATGCTCTACAAGTTCCATGTTGGTCAAAAGTTGATATGAAACTTGTATCTTAAGATAGGTGGTCTTGAAGTTGGTGACTAAACAGGGGATTTTACACTGAGAACCCTAATTTAGTAACTTCTCACACTCTTGATCCTTGATGAGTTGATCTTGAAATGATATATTAGACACCTCAACACAACATCCCATAACCATAGAGACTTGGAATTGAGTTTTAATCTGTTTCAATTTCACAATTGACTGAGGATTAACCAGATGAAAACCCTAGCTGCAACATTCTTGACTGTGGCTTCTTTCACATCACACAACAACCTGAATAAGCTCTAACATGACTCTCAAAGCACTCAATGAGCTCTCCTAACATCTTATATCCATAATCATGAATTCACAATCCTCTGATGATCTTGAACTGCCCTCCAAGTTAGGAGCTGATCCACATACATCCATCAATCCTTTCACAAGACTATTGACCAATTTTGGGTGACCTGATAACCACTCAAACTTGAGTAACACCTTTGCTTAGGCTCAAACCTCTGAGTAGACTCCTCTTTCTATGCACAACCTCTTAATCCCCTGCTCAATGAAAAATGCTATGCAATGCAAAATACTAGAAAGAAATGAAATGAAACATAAACCAAGTGAAGAAAAGGTTGGGCAAATTTTGGGGTGCAACAATGGACATCTGATGTAGAGTCCAGTGATGGAAAGGATTCTTAGGATAAACTAGATGTTTCCTTCAAAAATATGTGCACTAAGAGTGAGAAATAACAAGAAATTATTGCTCAATTATAGTATGAGAAGGAATAATGCATGTCCAACATTTACAGTCTGCAGGATGAGGTAACCATGCTGACCTTCAAGCTTGAAAATATGACCAAGTCTATAAGAATGTTGAACAATGGTTCTAACATGTTAGACGGAATCCTTCAAGTTGGACAAAGGGATGGTAACCTGAGAGGCATAGGGTTTAATAATCAGTTCCTGAAAGGAGACCTTCAGGATACAAAACCTATTTCTAGGAGAGTCAGGATGTCAAAAAAATTATCTCAACATCAAGGCAGACATCAGGTTAGAAAAAAGGGAAGCAAGGCCCAACAGTTGAGATGTCATTATTGCGGTAGGTTTGGCCATATCAAACCTTTTTGTTTTGAACTACATGGATATCCTAGGTCCTTTACTCAACCCAAGGTTAGCCATGAGGCATTATAGAATACCAAGAGGTGAGTTCCCAAAAAGACTGTCAAATATCTTATTGCTCATACCTCTTGCAGAGCTTTTGCCAAAGAGGATTGGTATTTGATAGTGGGTGTTCTATACACATGACCAATATAGAGATTTTCTTTGTCAAATTTTGATCACACTCTAATAATTATGTCACTTTTCGGGATGGTGCAAAAGGAGAAATTCAAGGAATTGGAAAACTAGCTTGTGCAGGATCTCTTAATCTTGAAAATATGCTGCTTGTAAAAGGATTGAAAGCCAACTTGATAAGAATCAGTCAATAATGTGATCAGGGATTGAAGGTCAACTTTATTAAGTTTGAATGTATGGTTACTAATGAGGAGGATGAAGTTCTGATGAGAGGAGTCAGATCTAAAGACAACTGTTACTTATGGACACCCCTTTCAACAAATAAATCTCTTACATGTCTATTATCTAAAGAATATGAAGTCCAACTATGGCAATAGAAAATTGGTCATTTTCATCTAAGAGGAATGAATAAAATTGTTTCAGCATAAGCAATTAGAGGAATTCCTAAGCTTAAGATAGAGGAAGGAAATATTTGCGGGGAGTGCCAAATTGGAAAGCAAACCAAGATGTCCCATCCCAAGGTTCAACATCTGACCACTTCAAGAGTGTTAGAAATTTTTCATATGGATTTGATAGGTCCTATGCAAGTTGAGAGCTTTGGTGGAAAGAGGTATGCTTATGTTGTTGTTGATGATTACTCGAGATTTACCTGGGTGCATTTCATCAGAGAAAAGTCTGATGTCTTTAAAGTCTTTGAGGGTTTATGCCAAAAGCTTCAAAGAGAGAAAGAAAGCAAAATTGTCAGAATTATAAGTGATCATGGAAAGGAATTTGAAAATAGCAAGTTTACTGAATTTTGCTCTTCTGAAAGGATCAATCATGAGTTTTCATCTCCCATCACTCTTCAGCATAATGGGGTAGTTGAAAGAAAGAATAGAACTCTACAAGAATTTGCTAGGGTCATGCTTCATACTAAGCACCTACCATATCATTTTTGGTCTTAAGTAATGAAAACTGCATGTTATATTCATAATCGGGTTACCTTAAGAACTAGTACTTCAACCACTCTTTATGAATTATTGAACGAAAGAAAACCTATTGTCAAGTACTTCCATGTCTTTGAAAATAAGTGTTATATTCGGGCTGATCGTGAATAAAGAAGGAAAATGGATCCTAAAAGTGATGAAGGAATTTTCCTTGGCTATTCCACAAACATCAGAGCCTATAGAATATTCAACATAAGAACCAAGACAATGATGAAGTCTATTAATATGGTAATAGATGACTCAACTCAAGAGAGGCATATAGATGTTGAAGATGATGTTGAAACACCACCTCAGGAGACTGTCACAGAAGAAAATGAAGCTGACAATAATATCAACAATGATCATGTCATTATGGAAGATGATGACAATCAGAAAAATAAAAGGCCCTCTATCAGAATTCAGAAGGATCATCCCAAAGAGCTTATAATAGGAAATCCAAATCAAGGGGTTGTTACAAGGTTAAGAGAAGTGATATCCAATGGTTGTTTTGTTTCAAAAATTGAACCTAAAAATGTGAAAGAAGCTCTGAATGATGAATTATGGATCAATGCCATGCAAGATGAATTAGAGCAGTTCAAAAGGGATGAAGTTTGGAATTTGGTTCCTAGACCTGGGGGAACAAATGTCATTAGAACAAGGTGGGTATATAAGAATAAGTCTGATGAAAATGGAGTGGTTACTAGGAATAAGGAAAGACTTGTGGCACAAGGGTACACTCAAATTGAAGGTGTTGACTTCGATGAGATATTTGCACCAGTTGCTCATCTTGAATCTATACGACTCTTACTAGGGGTAGCATGTTTGCTGAGATTTAAGCTGTATCAGATGGATGTAAAAAATGCCTTTATGAATGGGATCTTACAAGAAAAAGTTTATGTTGAACAGCCAAAAGGATTTGTGGATTCCACTTTTCCAAATCATGTTTACAAACTAAAGAAGGCTTTTTATGGTCTAAAGCAAGTTTCTAGGGTTTGGTATGAAAGAATGACAAACTTTCTAGTAAAAAATGGGTACAGAAATGGAGGAATAGACAAGAAATTGTTTGTTAAAGAAAAGGATGGAAAGCTTATGATTGCTTAAATATATGTTGATGACATTGTTTTTGGTGGAATGTCAGACCAGATGTTTCAACACTTTGTCAAACAAATGCAGTCTGAGTTTGAGATGAGTCTACTAGGTGAATTGACCTATTTTCTTGGACTTCAAGTTAAAAAAAATGGAGGATCTATTTTCATATCCCAAAGCAAGTATGCCAAGAACATATTAAAGAATTTTTGTGTGGAGAAGGACAGTCATAAAATGATGCCTGCACCTACTCATTTGAAGCTCTCTAAGGATAAAAATGGGAATATTATGGATTAAAGTCTTTACAGAAGCATGATATGAAGTTTACTATATTTGACCGCTAGTAGACCTGATATCACATTTGTTGTTGGAGTTTGTGCTAGATATCAAGCTGAGCCAAAATTTAGTCACATCAATAAAGTAAATAGGATTTTTAAGTATGTGAACGGTACTTGTGAATATGGAATGTTGTACTCACATGGTTCTGATGCCATGTTGGTTGGATATTGTGATGCTGATTAGGGAGGTAGTGCTGATGATAGGAAAAGCACTTATGGAGGATGCTTCTTCTTGGGAAACAACCTTATTTCTTGGTTCAGTAAGAACAAAAATCGTGTCTCTTTCCACTGCTGAGGCTGAGTATATTGCAGCAAGAAGCAATTATGCACAACTACTTTGGACGAAGCAGATCTTGAAGGAGTACAATATCAAGCAAGATGTCATGACATTGTACTGCGATAATTTGAGTGCTATCAACATATCCAAGAATCTTGTTCAACATAGTAGGAAAAAGCATATTGACATCCATCGTCACTTTATTAGGGATCTTGTTGAAGAAAAAGTGACCAGTCTTGAGCATGTAGCCACTGAGAAGCAACTGACTGATATTTCCACTAAAGCTTTGGATGAAAACTAATTTGAGAAATTAAGAGGAGAACTTGGAATTTGCATTGTTGAAGAATTATAGCAAGTAGCCTTAATAATGCATGATACAAGGGAGAGAATGGTCGTGTTGTCAAATTTGTGGCTAAAAGGAGGGAGTAGTAGTGATGATATTTTTGATATTGTGAGAAGGAGAAAGTATCATTGAATCATAGACATGATCATGCCAGTCTTATGGTTTCTTGTGTGTTGCATGGAGGCTTGTGCCAGTGGTACTGGGATGTCATTTTATTCGTTCTGACATTATTTCATTTGTTGTGTCTGAGAGAATGCATTATTCTATGCAGTAGGTTGTGGTGTTCAAGGGAAGTTTGCTTGTGCTAGTGATTATGAAGTGTGGTTCCACTGTATGAACTTGCATGGAAGTTCATGTGTTCATGTATTTTTTTTTGTTGTTTTTGGTTTTCCATTTCAGGGGGAGTACTGATTATGAGTGACAGGGGGAATGGTATACTTATCTATTTTACTGCTGTAAGATTACAGTATGTATAAAGCTTACATGTTCGCATGTAGCTTGTGTGAGTTTGTGATGTCAGACCTAATGTCTTGACATTGTGTTGTCTCTATTGGTTTAACAATATTGTGGTTCTTGAGGTTTCTGTGATTTTGTTTTGTTTCCGTTGTGTGTTCCTTTTATGTGGGCTAAGGTTGTTTTAGCCAAAAAAAATTGAGAAAGGGGGAAATTGTAAGTCCTGTGGTTTTTGTATTGGCTGCATTTTGGTAAAACAACATGCTGTTAGTAAGATGTTGAACCAGATATTCGGCCATGACAGTCAGACATCATGTTCTGCGTGATGTTGTGACATGTTCCAGGACATGTTATACCAAATAGCTAGGGCATGTCTATTTTGGTATTTTTAGTGTGATTTTTGAGTGTGTTATAATTCAAACACATGTGTTTTTCATATGAGTATATTGTGTTACTTTTCATAAAAAGGATCCTTAAGCCTTTTCAAGAAAGTTTGTATTTTGCTCCTATTATTGTGTAGGATGATTTGCAACTAGTTTATACTGATTGTTGTTATTTATGTGCATCAAGAAGCCCAAGTCCAGTAGTTCTGAAGGCTATTTAAAGAGAAGAAATATCCTATTGAAGTAGAGAGCATAACGTGAAGAATTTTAGGAATAAGGATTAGTCGTTGTTTTGGTTAGTCTTTAGGGTTTTTGTGTTTGTTAATTGTATGTCACTCATGTATCTTCTGATGCATTAAGGTTGACTGATTGTTCATTATCCACTCTAAAGCTTTAAGCAAGAGTGTATTGTTCTTGATTTAAGCTTTTAAGAAAGATCAATAATTATCTTGAAAGTGTGCTACTTCTATTGTCTGTTGAATTGTTGATTGTCACTGGGATTGTGGCTGATTAGAAAGCCATGGGAGATCTCATATCTAGAGTGTGTTTAGGTAGAAGTTGCACAAGGTAGGATTTAGGTGAGAAGTTGTAAATGGGAAAGTTTAGCTTTGAAATAATACTATCATATTGGAATTCCTTCCTGGCTTGGTAGCCCTCAGATGTAGGTGAGTTGCACCGAACTGGGTTAACAATTCTGCTGTTACTTTTACGTTTTTGTCATTTATTTTCCTACATCTTTTATTGTGTGATCAAGCTATTGTTAATCCTGGTGTTATGACATCTGTCTCAACATCTGGTATCTGCATGCTAGAATTTCATGTTTTATGTTAGACTGTGTAGTAACATCTGGGCTACCCTGCAAAAGAAATCGAATTTGATGAGTTGAAGATAAAAAGTGGCTAAAGAAAGTAAAGTGAGATTATTTTACCTTAGGACCTTCTTCACTAGGGATGGAGTTATCACTGTCGAGCCGTTAAGGAGTACCCTTAGTAGCAGGTTCATGATCAACCTCGATTACCTTAGAGTAACAGGTTTCTTGGGTTTGATCTTGATAATGTTGGTTTTTGGTTGAGAGATGGCGGCGGAAGTCTTCGCCTTCTTTTTCTTCTTGGCCATTTTAGAGGTATCTGTGACAAGTCACCATCATCTGATTCGACTACTTAGACCTGGGGTTCTTTAGCCTTTATTTTCTTTGGAGTCGGAGGAGGCTTTTGATTTATTTGAAAATAACATAAACATTAGTATATGGAGGCAAAACATCAGGCAAAATAAGAAAAAAAAACACAAAGTATACCATTGTTGGTGATTTGGTGGTTTCTTCTTCTTGGCATTCGTCTTTGGTTGAACTTGTAGTATTCTTCACCGGACCTTTGGCTAGTTGTTTTCTTTCGACGGCTAAAACAAGAACGGGTAAAAAAAACAAATGCCACAAGTAAAAATAGTGTCAAGAAATTGTTAGAAGAAAATAAATTAAATTGAAAGATACTCGTATTTCACACCTTCATATATAAGAGAGAGTACTTGAACATGCTCTATGCAAATATGAATATGTCCTTTGAAACTATCCAGAGTATGCTTAGTCGGAACCACCCGTTTTGCTAGCTTTTGAGAGTCTTGTTGAAGTATTTTCACGAAGTCCTCACAGATAAACCAGTCAGGAAACAGAGGGCTAAAATCCATGCTAAAGTCAGTCGTTGACAGTCGAGGGAATCTTGGTGGATGCAAGTTAAGAGCCAACTCATACCTGTGTTTGTGTTTAACATACAAAGGTAGTTTTAAACCAGGGAGTTTATTTAGAAATTTTTATCTCAAAGTAACTGCTGCTTCACGGATGGTTCGACTGAGGTCATCAGGTCTGTAGGCAGTCTCAAAGTACTTTTGAAATTTTTGGATTTCTTTGATGTGAGTCTAAGTACCTTTCTTGTATATGTTCTCTACAGAAGCAAAAGCAGTTGTTAAGTGCTGAGTAAAAGCATTAACATCGAACATTTATGTGGAGTAGTAATGTCTCCACTAAGTATCATACTTGGAAATAGTGGTACAATGCTTTGAATGGAATGGGGGTGAGTTGAGTAGTGCTAACATATTAAGACATTTGTTCATTACATTCAGCCTCAGTATGGTACATATTGTAAAGGACAACGAAGCTTTTCTTTGGGAAGATTGGTTTAGGTATAACTTGGTTGTGTCCAAACTGTCAAGACACAAGATTGAGTTGGTAGCTAAGAAGGATGATTTGATTCATAGAAGGAATGCTTCCCATATGGCCAAAGATTCCTGATTCTTGATCTTTTGAGGAGCTGGAAAATTTCTGGTGAACCATTCTGGGCCGTAATTTCTATTGGCGAAGGGAGCCATAGAGGAGTAAAATTGTAGCGCTTTGCATACATCATTACATATTCAGTGAAAGTCTTTCACAAATTTATTCCTTCGTCACTAGGAGTCAATTGGACGAGGCGTGTCCCTTCAACCCTTTTATTCTTGATTTCATCAGCCTCTTCATTGATTATGTTGTGAGTTGGAAATAAGGCTTCAGAAGTAGCATTTAGTCACAGCTGAAGCAACCAAAATGGGCCAACTAGTAATAGTTTGATCCAAGTTGGATTTGCTTGAGGATTTTGACACCTTAAAGACTCATATAGGAAACCTAAAATCATTTGGCTAAGAGAGAGCTTGTGACCAACGTGTATTTGGTTCATCATGGTTAAAAACTTCTCCGCTACTTGTAGAGACTTCAAGCAAAAATGCAACAAGATAACCAAAGTGCGAGGAAAGCAATATTTTCTTCATCAGAAACTTCTTTAGTGACCTTCTTATGGTGGTCAGGGATGTAATGAGTAAAAGCAGCTTGATTTCCATCGAAGCCAATGGTATCCTCAGTCATGTGGCTTGGATCGAAAACGTCTCCAGTTGGTCGAAGACCAGTGATTTCAACGGTGTCAAAAAGTGTTAGAGTTAGCATTCCATAAGGGAAGTGAAAATTGTTGTAAGTTTTATCCCAAAAGTACAAGAAGTTTAGCAATATAGTTTGGCAATAACCTGGTCCAGCTTTCGACAGTTGAATCATGTCTAAAATTTCCATATTCCAAAATTGGGCTTTCTTTTTCTCTATCTTCGCCAGCCAAGACAAGTAATTTTCAAGGTCCTTCGACAAAGAGCAAGAGCAAAATACTCTAAGAGCATTGCTCATATACTTTTAGGTTAATGGGTTTTCTCTATAGGCTCAATCGAGGACTTTTCCTGGGTATCAACTACCTTACTTGGTTCAGTGTTCATAGATTCATTGCTAGCCTTATATTCTTTTCCTACTCGCTATGGGTTTAGTTCTACGATAAGTGGGAAATTATTCTCTAGGTTTTTCAGCATTAGTATTAATCTCTGGTGAAGGACCAGAAATAGCATGTGTTTTTACAAAATTGAAATAAGGGTTAATACCTGAGATTGATAAATGTGTCATTTCTCTCCTTCAAGAGGAGCTTCTGGAATGTACTGTTGATTCCCCACAACTTTGGACCCAGAATCTTATGAACTGGAGGAAGAGATTTTTTTTTCTTGGAGTCTTTTGGGTTATTAGATTTGGATTCCATTAATGTTGGAAATGAAGAAAAGATTTGAGTTTACTTGAAGTTTTGTTGAGAGGAAATGAAGTTTGTTCTTGTGATTTAGAAGAAAGAGTTCAAAGGAAGTAAAAAGTGAGGAAGAAGGTGAAAAGAAGTATTTATAGTGAAGTGAGAAAAAATGTTTCATTTCAATAATGTTGATAGTGGGTGTGGATCGTAGGATGTGTGTGTTGAATCAGAGAGAGATTGATTAAACGGTGGCAGTTGGTGTGGCCCACGATCTCCTAAGAAATATGGGTGTAATGATTAAAGTTGGATTTTTCCACGTCTCAAAAAAACGTCTGAAGAGATATAGTTATGATGACTATGACGTCATAGCAGAGAATATGTTGTAGTGTCAAAATATTTTAAAAATTGTCCTTTTCTCCTTATAAGTCGAAAATGACATTTTTGGGGGCAATTTGTTGGCTGGGATTTTGACGCACATGAATAGTTTAGATGAGCTAGTGGAATTTGAAGAGATATTCTGAGAAAGAATATGTTGTGTTCGACAGAAAGGTTTTTTAAAGATATAGTTGAAGAAGACTTTTGTTGCATACAAGAAATTATGGTCTGGGACTTAGAAATATATTTGGTCTACACTTGAGTTCGATGGAGTTGTTTGAAGTAACGTTCTACAAATACAAATCAAAATGAGGTTGATAACTGTTTTTTGGCCTTATCCATTTCTTGAAGACACGTGGAGAGTTTGAGCAGCGAAATGCATGCAAATCGAAGACGTGGCATCTTTTGGAGAAAAAACCATTTGATTACAGTTATTTTTTATTCATTATAAATAGAAGTCTTAGCAATTAGGACTCGTGTGTTCAAACTTGTACATAAACTCAAATTTACTCAAAGTATCTGTGTGTGTTGAGAAAATAGTTTCTTGAGTGCAATGTACGTGTGACCATCATACTTTTATAATTTTCATTGAATCATTTAATATTTCTCATTTACACTTCTTGCAAATTTACTTTGAAGTCATTTACTTTACAATTTACATTTCTGCACTTCTTTAAGAATTATAGTATTCCTTTTAATCAATCAACAGAGCATTGTCGAAATGTTCATACATAGTAACTCACGAAACTAAATAATATGTCCTAGGATCAATCAAGTCCATCCTATAAGTAACCGAAGATATATAAAAATTTATAAGACTAGCGCTTGTTTACCAATTTCGACGGTAAACAGGGAGTACATTACATACTTTTGTATAAGGTTTCAAATATGGTCCTTGTAACACCCCATTTCTAACCCAACAGATAAGCAACAAAATACAATCAGAGTGCATAAAATTTGGACGCATGACGATCGTAAGGGTCTTGTGACGGTCGTCACACTACCAAGAACTGGGCGTCACATTTACAACTTACAGGAACATACATTTCACAACTTAATCAGACAGCATGCATTTAGTAATGATACATAGCACAGAAGCTTGGATGAACATGCAACAGCTTGCTTAACATCTCGATTACAAGGCATCTTATTAATCTGCAGCGGAATATAAAACATTTCCAACATTTATAGTGATTAAAACAAGACCACGAAACTTGCAGCAATTCCATTAAAATTCAGCAAGTAAAGGCCTTACATAGATTCAACGAAAGCAACTAGTTCAGCCATAGAAATCAGCACTACCGATTCTCCGGCTTAGTGCGTACAACTAACATTTAGTACTCGACAGTAACAACCAATTAAATGGAGAATATTCAGTAAAATTCAGCAACAAAAAAGTCAATAAACGGTAAAATTCAACGTCCATCCCCCCAAGAGTGCTATGTATCAGAGCGACCGACGACACCTTAATGGAAAGCTACACTCTATTCATGATTACCTGCAAATTACCGCCAACGGAGGTAATATACAACGTAAAGGGGTGAGATATCAACAACATAACATAAGGCATGATAAAAGTTATGTCAGAATATTATCACAGCATTATAATTCCAACAGTTCGCATAAATATTAGTAATAATAAACTACAACAACTCTTTATTCATAACCACAACAATTATCATCATAACTCAACAACTCATCAAAACAACTCAACAACGCGACTCAACAATGCGACTCAACTGTGCATATGCATGTGGTACTAGATTGCCATTACGGCCGCCAATACAGGCCAATAATTTGCCACTAAGGGTCGCCAATACAGCCAACAATTTGCCACTAAGGGCCGCCAATACAGGCCAACAATTATGATATGCTATGGGACGCAACTATTATGGACTATAACACAACAACAACAACTGTGCAACAACCGGGCAACAAGGCATCAAGCCTACAACCAATTATACATAACAGAAACATCACATTTCGCGTACATCATGTACTCACCACTTCAACCTGTTCATGTCAGAGAACAAGTAACAATATCGTTCCTACGAATAAGAGTCCAACACATTTTCGCAGAAAACAATTAAAAACGACATCGTCTCTACAATTGAGAACTCAACAGTATTTTCATGTCAGAGAACCACTAACAACATCATTACTGCAAATAAGGACTCACACATTTTCATATACTTTCATACGGGTAATATAACTACAACTTCTAATTTAATTAAATAGGGACATAATAACAACACCTTCTTAATAAATGGGAAAAGAGCGCGTGTCGGCACCGTTTCCCAATTTCCCCCAAAACTAATGGCATAACACACTCATTCATACACAGACAGGCATTAACCCTTAGTATTTCTCAGGCACAGGTAAACATTAACCCTTAATATTTCTTCAACCTACGGGAACTAACCCCATGATTCAATTCCCTACATGAAATTGATCATACCCACGGTTATAGAATTGAACCCCACCCTTACCTTGGAATTGAGGCCAACTCTACGCTTCTGGTTCTGGTTCTGTTCTACGATAACACTTCTGCAATTCTCCTCCAGTTTTCACCGATCGACAATTCTTTCGTTCTCCCTTCTCTCAACTACGATACTTTTATTTTTAGTTATGTTTTTGCCAAACAACGACAAAAATGAGAGTAAGTGAAATGTGGAATAACCGTACTAAAAATACCCACGTTTCAATTCTGCAGTTACTGGGTTTTATTACTATGACGATCGTAACAAGCGTCACGACCGTGAAGGCCATGACGAGCGTAACAAGTTCATGACGAGCGTCACGACCGTGACGACTGTCACGTGCCTGTGACGACCGTCACATCAGCAAAATTTCATTTTTCCTAGACAGAACATCTCTTAAGCTTTCCAACGCTTCAAACGGGGACTAAAACCGACTTACGGATCAAGAGATATGAATTTTTGAATTTTTCCTAAAACTGCTACGGGGATTTTGCACTTTTGTCCGAAAATTTGACCGATTCAATTCTTTTCTTCGAGACAAACACGTACTCAAATATGACTACGACACAACGAGACACGGCAAAGTCATAACTAAATTTAATCGAAATAAAACGGGCCTTACAACTCTCCCCTACTATAAGAATTTCGTCCTCGAAATTACCTCTATCAACAACTCGGGATAAGACTCCGCATCTTGCTCTCCAGTTCCCACGTCAAGCTTTCACCAGCAGCTCCCAACCATACCACTTTCACTAAGGTAATCTCTTTTCCTCTCAACGTCTTCACCTCACGATCATCAATTCTCACAGGCCTTGTCTCTACAGTAAGATTATCACGTACTTGCACATCGTCCATAGGAATGACATGCGATGGATCTGAAATATACTTGCGGAGCTGCGATACGTGAAATACATCGTGAAGATTCGACAAATTAGGCGGCAAAGCCACTCGATATGCAACCTTTCCCACTTTGTCCGATATCTGGTACGGACCAACGAAAGAAGGAGTAAGCTTCTTAGATCTCAAAGCTCTACCAACTCCAGTCACAGGCGTGACTCTCAAAAACACATGATCTCCAGCTTCAAATTCTAAATCCTTCCTGCGCTTATCATGATAGCTTTTCTGTCTACTCTGTGAAGCTTTCATCTTTTCTCGAATTAAATTCACCTTCTCAGTAGTCTCCCGAACAATCTCCGATCCGAGTACTACGCTCTCCCCCGATTCATACCAACATAACAGAGTCCTACACCTCCGACCATACAAAGCTTCGAACGGGCCATTCCGATACTAGAGTGATAACTGTTATTATACGTAAACTCTATCAACGGAAGGTAAGTATCCCACGAAACACCTTCCTCAAGAACACATGCCCTCAATAAATCCATATAAAGACTAAATAGTCCGTTCAGTCTGACCATCTGTCTGAGGATGGTATGCTGAACTCAACCTCAATTTAGAACCCAATGCCTCTTGCAAACTCTTCCAAAACTCAGAAGTAAACCTCGGATCTCTATCCGACATAATACACAATGGAACACCATGCAACTTAACAACCACTCTGACATAAATCTCTGTCAACTTCGATACCGGAAAAGTGATGTTAATAGGAATAAAGTGAGCTG
>OZ012740.1:81057201-81086495 GCA_963859935.3 Lathyrus sativus | reverse complement strand
ATGGTAATGTAAACCAAAATCATAATCTTTTAATAGTTCCAACCACCTTCGTTGTCTCATGTTCAGTTCCTTTTGATCAAACAAGTACTTCGAACTCTTATGGTTACTGAACACTTCGAATCTTGAACCATAAAGATAATGCCTCCAAATCTTCAGCACAAACACAACAACAACAAGTTCTAAATCGTGCGTAGGATAATTCTTCTCGTGGACTCTCAACTGTCTTGAAGTGTAAGCAACTACTTTATTATTCTGCATGAGTACACCTCCTAAACCAAACTTAGAAGCATCGCAGTATACCACAAACGGTTCTTCTGCATTAGGCAAGGTCAACACTGGAGCAGACGTCAACCTCCTCTTTAACTCTATAAAACCTGCTTCGCATTAAGCATCCCACACAAAGTTTTTCCCTTTATAAGTCAACTTACTTAATGGAAGGGCCAACTTAGAAAAACCTTCAATAAACCTTCTGTAATAACCAGCAAGTCCCAAAAAGCTTCTAATTTCAGTTGCCGATTTCGAAGTTTCCCATTGCAACACAGCATCAACCTTAGATGGATCTACAGAAATTCCACTACCCGATATAACATGACCCAAAAAGCTAACTTCTTCCAACCAGAAGTCACACTTCGATAGTTTCGCAAACAACTTCCTTTCTTTCAACACTTGCAGTACTAACCTCAAGTGCCCAACATGCTCCTCTTTCGACTTAGAATAAATTAGGATATCATCAATGAATACTACCACAAACCGATCCAAATACTCGTGAAAGATACGGTTCATGTACTACATGAAAACCCCCGACACATTAGTAACACCAAAAGGCATTACCGTAAACTCATAGTGTCCATATCTAGTTCTGAACGCCGTCTTCTGAACATCTTCATCTTTTACCTTAATCTGGTGATACCCTGACCTCAAATCAATCCTACTAAACACTTGCGCCCCAACCAGCTGATCCATCAAGTCATCAATTCTTGGAAGCGGATATTTATTCTTAATTGTCACTTTATTTAGTTGTCGGTAATCAATACACAACCTCATACTGCCATCCTTCTTCTTTACTAATAATACTGGAGCTCCCCACGGCGACACACTTGGTCTAACGAACTTCTTCTCAAGTAAGTCTTCCAACTGTTTCTTCAACTCTGCCAATTCAGATGCAGACATCCTGTACGGCGCCATAGACACAGGTAGGGTACCAGGTACAAGATCAATAGAAAATTCAATTTCCCGTTCCGGAGGGACTTTAGGAATTTCATCTGGAAACATATCCGGAAAATCACAAAAAACTTCTAGCTCATCAATTATCGCTTGATTCTCCATGGATAATGATGCCACCAACGCAAACACCTGAGCACCTTCTAGCAATATCTACTTCATCTGTCTCGTAGTTACCGAGCGGGCTCCCTCATCCTCAGGAGTAGAAAATCTTACCGACTTATCAAAGCAATTAATATGAACGCAGTTATACTCCAACCAGTTCATGCCTAAAATTACGTCTACCCCACTTAGTGGCAAACAGACTAAGTCAACCAGGAAATCTCTATCAAACATTGATAGAGGACATTTCAAACATACTAGAGATGTAGTCAGTGATCCCTTAGCTGGAGTCTCAACTACCATCTCCCCATTCATGTGAGATAACACAAGACCCAAACGTTCAACACAATCAGCCAACAATAAAACAATGAGAAACACCAGTGTCAATAATAGCAAGTAAAGGAGTACTATTAATGAAACAAGTACCTTCAATGAGCCGGTCGCCGCTGGACGTCTGAGTCCTCGATAGAGCGAACACTCTTCCACCAGTATTCTCTTTCTTAGGCTTCTGACACTTGTCACACATGTGTCCCTCTTCACCACAGTTGAAATAAACCATTCCTTTGTGTTTGCATTCGACAATAGCGTGTCCCAACTCTCCGCAACGGTAACATTTCGTTGGTCCAGAATTACACGCATTACTCTTGTGACCAGGTTTCCACACTTATAGCAAACAATGCCAGCAGGAGCGTCTCCCCTACTAGTTTTCTTGCCATCAGTTGCTTTCTGTTTCCCTTTGCCAGCCAGAGGATCATAAGGTTTACCGCGAGTCTGATGCGACTTACTTCTCCTCTTGCTCAACAACTTTTAATGAGCATTGCTATCTTCTTCATAAATCCTACAGCTTTCAACCAATGAATCAAAAACACGGATCTTCTGATACCCAATTGCTTTCTTGATTTCAGACTTCAATTCATTCTCAAACTTGATACATTTAGAGAACTCAGCGGTTTCAGCACTGTAGTGTGAATAAAACTTAGCCAACTCCTTGAACTTCGCCGCATATTCAGTAACAGATTTGTCTCCTTGCTTCAGTTCAAGAAATTCAATCTCTTTCTTACCACGGACGTCTTCCGGGTAATACTTCTTCAGAAATTCCCTACGGAATACAGTCCAAGTAATCTCCTCACCTGCAGCTTCCAACACCGGACGGGTCTCTAGCCACCAGTCATCAGCTTCGACTGCTAGCATATGAGTCCCATAACGAACCTTCTGCGCTGGAGTACAATCCATCACACGAAAGATTCGCTCCATCTCCTTCAACCACTCCAACGCACCATCAGGATCATGCTTACCCTTGAAGGTAGGCGGATTCTCTCGTTGAAACATTGCCAAACTGTGAGACCCAGCATCTCCAGCAGGATTCGGTTGATGTTCCATAGCATTAGCTAGAGCTTGCAGCGCTGGCAGCAATTGCAGCATCATTCCTTCCAGCCATTTCACTTAAACTGCAACAACCAATCGTCAAATTTCGCAAATAACGGGACTCTCGTGCTAGGCACGACGACTGACTCGACGACAGATTCGATGACACTAGACAACTTGGTCGGACGGACCGACCTGCTCTGATACCACTAATGTAACACCCCATTTCTAACCCAACAGATAAGCAACAAAATACAATCAGAGTGCATAAAATTTGGACGCGTGACGATCGTAAGGGTCTTGTGACGGTCGCCACACTACCAAGATTTGTGCTATCAATTTAACCTTTAACTCAGGCTTGTATAGCTACGTATCCCAACCATATTTTTATGTTACATATAATTCTAACCAATCTCTAATTAACATAATATATTTCATACATTGGACATCTAATTGATATAATATAAAAATACACTATATAAATCTAGTAGCATTTTAATGTATCTAGTGTTAGGAGATTGATATCTATATAGGGTATCTAAAATTTGATATCTATAATGGGCATCCATACTTTTATAATATCCATATAATTTGTACCTGAGATTAGTCTGAACCCTAACCCCCAATTTTACTAAACTCATCCCTCAAATATATCAGGACGAAAATGATTGAACATTGGCGTTAAATGAAATATAATGGACTTTAATTGAAAACTTGTTAGAAATTAAATGCATCATAATCACGAAAAGCAAGGTGAAGATGTGAAGTGGTTAAACTTACCGAATATTCTTCAAATGTGAGAAATGAATGACCAAAATTTATTAAGGAACTTAATTTTAATGAAAAGGAGTATAAATTGAAATACTTTGGCTAGTTCTCGCGCAAAGAGTGCTTCATAACCTTATTGTGTTATTTTCTACACAATTAATTTTATTTTAAAGGGTGCGTCCCTAGAGATTGATATTCATATGATGTATTTGGAGAAAAATAGTTTGACATACATATTTTCACATTGAATGCGTTTTTGGGTGAACTTTGTATGTTGTATTGTATGGTGAGTCCGAATTTTAAAATCTGAACGGTGCGAGAGAGACATTTTCAAAAACTCATAGGATATAGGAGAACTACTAAGCGCGTAATGAGCATCCTCTTATTTTTAATCAGATGTATTTTATACAATCTACTAACTAATTTTATATGTAGTTGATGAATTAGATAAATTAGTTTATAGATAAATTGGATGAATAATGACTTAGTAGATTCAATTGTCATCCCTACACGCATGTGCAATATAACTTTAAAAATATTTTTGAATTTGATTTGAGTTTTAAAGATAAAAAACATTAAACTATATTAATAGATAAGTAATTTGGATATAAAAAACAATTGAATTCAAAAGGTTTAGAAATAAAAAGATACACATTCATCACCTCCAACAATTATTCATCTCGGTAAAATTTTATCTCGGTTCAACTTGACTCAACCATTCTAGATCAACAATATTTCAAATATATTCCCTCCTTTCGTTTATTAAACTAAATAGATTCTAAAACTCAATAAAAAAAACTCATTTGTTTCAGTATTTTTTTTAAATAATGTTTATAATGTTATATATTTTTATTGAAAAAAACAATTAAATATGTTTTTTAAAATTATTCAAATGAAAAATTGATTTAAATAGTTATTATTAAAATATTATTTTAGGTGTTTCATACTTTGGGTAAAAAAAATCTTGGATATCAAAATTTTAAAAAATCACTTAAATTTAAAACTATTTCAAATAACTTTTTATAAAAATCATTTTTGAGATACATTTTTTAAAAAAATAACTTATAATTTTAACCATATTTTAATCTTCAATAGTATATATTTAAGTTGTAGGATGTTACAATTAGTCTTTCAATTTAAAAAAATGAGTTTAAAAAACTTGTAATATTTTGATTTTTTTTTTATCAAATTCATTTTTAAAAATATAAATAAAAAAATCATTTTTAAGCTAAAACAAATTGTTCCAAATCTCACCACCATAATGGCATGAATAGGCACCACCACAAACACCTAGCAACAATAACTAATTTCTTATGGGAGGGAAAGGGAAGAATTTTGATAAATTAATTTATGGAATTTTATATTTTGGTAAAATAGAAAGAAAAAAAATATGGAGTGTTGAAGTGAAATTGTTGAGTGGACTTAACCAACGATTGTCTCTTTTGGATATATTTTTTAATTAAATAATTTGGGTATTTCTCTTCTCATCTTTAGGATTGTTCCATCACCCTAGTGTAAAACTAAAACTATCTTTAGGATTTAGAAATATACTTTTGGACACATCTCATTCACACATAGTTCATTCATTATTAATATTAAGTCAGACCTTAATTCTATGACAAAATTTAGTCCAGAAATTCCTCTTCGTATATCTTACGAAGATGCATTTCCAAAATGCATTAAATCAAGAATAAATTCCGACACAAAAAAGATGCATTAACAAAGATTAATTAAAATCGATAATTGTAATGACATACATAAAAATTAAAACATTACATGGATAATTGTTAACGTAGATAGCACATTACATTTCATCATAAAGTATGACATTTAAACATCTTTAGAATATCTTCGATCGATCTCAAAATCTTTGCATCCATCTCGATCATACATTTTGTTTCATAACAGTGAAATATACTCAACATAACCCTTAAATATTCATTTGTCTTCAGCTTAAACTTGTTGAGCTGAACTTTCTTTCGTTGTAAATTGAAAATGAACGATACCCGAGTTTCACAACTCTTTAATTTTCTGAGTATTATAAAAGATTCTCCAATATGGATTTTAAACCTACAAGAGAGTTGTACTCTATGACCCTAAATTCCAGTAAGGCCTTCACACCGTTGAAATAGACAAATACGACATGCCAATATATGCTCGTTACGACTTTGTTAAAAAGATGATATATATATATATATATATATATATATATATATATATATATATATATATATATATATATATATATATATATATATATATATATATATATATATATATATATATTATTGTGAATCGGATGTCTTGAAACAAAATATAAAAGGTTTCTTTATGATCAAGAAACACACAAGGTTATGACTAACAAATAAAATAAGGTAAAACAATAAGGAACAACAAGAATTGGTTATAAATTGTTATTCTTTCCTTTCTCTTAGAACAAGATTGCAGGTATACAAAAATAACAAAATAACCTCTCTCTTTTGAAATTATAATTTTATATTCCTATTTTTCCTTATGCCAATATGAGAGACTAACATGCTATTTATAAAAAAGTTAGCACACTAATCTAATGAGCTTTTTAACAATTACTCATTACAAAATAACTTAAACAAATTGGGCTTACAAGCAAGGATCAATTCAATATGCTAACTGTTAGAACACAGATTGGTTCTTAATAATATCTCTTTGTTTTGATGATAACTGTTAGGAAATTTTATATTTAAGAATTATACACTCTAAAATTTGTTTGAGAGTTTTACTGCAGATTGAAATGAAATTAACTCTCTAGAAGCAAATCTGAATTGTATACAAGAAGTTATCTTGACTCTGAAGCGCCAGATGCATTCATTAGAAGATTCTGATTGCTGTTTACAGAAGATTCTGAGCGTAGTCTCCAGAAGGATCTGAAGCAAGAAGCTCCAGAAGATTCTGAAGCTAGTCAGAAGCATCTGAAGCAAAGAAGAATATTGCATGAAGAGTTTCTCAAAGCATAATTTCTACAGAAATTTCTGAAAGTACTAAAGCTGTCAAGTACTGAAGTTCTGTGACAAATATGCTCTGATGATCTACACGCTGAAAGCACACATGCTGCAGAAGACTCTGATATAGCATGGTTCTGAACATCATTAGAAGACTCTGACTCATTCAGATTCTGAAGAACTTGCTGAAAACTGAAGAAGATATATTCAAAGATTATATCCGTTGGAGTAAATCAAACGTCTCTTTCCTCATTTGTGCTAGACACAAGAACACAGACAAAAAGGATTGTTCTGTGCTTTCTACTTCTAGGAAAGGTCACTTGATGTGAAGACAAAAAGGCTCAGACCTTTTGGGACATTCTTCTCAACGCTCAGCATCCTTGGATCAGCTGCCTTTAAAAGGAAGACTCCACCAAATTCTTCAGTGACACAATTTGCTGAAAAGAAATCATAATATTCAAAGCTCTCATTCTTTCATATTCTTCTTAGAATTTCTTGTACTTAAACTTAAGAGAAAAATCACTGTTGTGATAAAAGCTTTATAGAAGCATTAATACTCTTGTATTTGATTTACATTGATTGTAAAGGTTTTCCTTAAGAGGATTCAGTTGGAATCAGTAGCTCTTAAGAAGACTAAGAACAGTTGTTCTTAGGTGTTACTATTGTAATCTGTTTGATTAAATAGTGGATTAAGTCCTTGTTGAGAAAGGCAAATCACTCTTGGAAGGGTGGACTGGAGTAGTTGATTTCAACGAACCAGGATAAAAATAATTGAGTTATTTTTTAGTCTTAATCTTTCATACTTATTCAACCCCCCTTCTAAGTATTTTCTCACCTTCAGTTGGCATCAGAGCTCCGGTTTTGTGCGTGCTACCACTTAACAGTGTCAGTAAAGATCCAGAGAGAAATACTTTGATATATATTTATTTGTTACAATGGCTGATAATTCAATATCCAATATTAACAATAAATATGAAGAAAGGGACAGGATCAGCACCAAACCCCCTATGTTTGATGGGGAGAAATTTGACTACTGGAAAGACAGAATTGAGAGTTTTTTCCTAGGATATGATGCTGATCTATGGGATCTAGTCATAGATGGATATGTCCATCCCACAGATGGGAATGGCAAGAAGATTGACAGAAAATCTATGACAGATGCTCAGAAGAAAGATTTTAGAAATCATCACAAAGCCAGGACTATTATTGAATGCAATTTCACATACTGAGTATGAAAAAATTACAAACAGGGAAACTGCTTTTGATATGTTTGAATCCCTAAAAATGACTCATGAGGGAAATTCTCAAGTTAAGGAGACAAAAGCTCTGGCTCTGATCCAGAAGTATGAGGCCTTCAAAATGGAAGACTCTGAATCTGTTGAAGCCATGTTCTCCAGATTTTAGATACTCACAGCTGGGCTGAAAGTTCTGGACAAGGGATACTCTACATCAGATCATGTAAAGAAAATCATCAGAAGTCTGCCTACCAGATGGAGACCAATGGTGACTGCCTTGAAGATGGCTAAAGATTTGAACAAGATCTCTCTAGAAGAACTCATCAGCTCACTGAGGAGCCATGAGATTGAGCTTGAGGAAGATGGACCTCAGAAGAAAGAAAAAGGTAAATCTGTTGCATTAAAATCTAACAAAACTACTAAAGCTTTGCAGGTCATTCAAGAAAGCTCTGAAGAATCTTCTTCTGAAGAAGAAGATGAGTTATCCATGTTGTCCAGAAGGATCAACAGACTCTGGAAGCACAAGGGAAAGAAGTTCAACAACTTCAGAAGATCTGATAATAGAAAGGAATCTTCTGGACACAGAAGATCTGCCAAGAAAGAAGTTGTGTGCTATGAGTGCAAAGAACCTGGGCATTACAAGAATGATTGCCCCAAACTTTAGAAAGAAAAACCCAAGAAGAAGTTTAACAAAAAGAAGAAGGTTCTGATGGCAACATGGGATGACTCAGATGAATCTGAATCATCTTCTGAATCAGAAGAAGAATGTGCTAATATTGCACTGATGGTCAGCACAGAGGATCAAGAGGAAGGTAACTCAGGATATGAATTAGATTCTGAATCTGATGATGACGCAGAAGAGGTAATGGCTAAACTTACCAAAGAAAAACTTATAAAAGTTTTAACAGAAGCTCTTAAAAGTTATAACAATATCAAACTCAAATACAAGAAGCTGAAAAGCAATCTTGAATCTGAGATTGATCTTCTGAAAACAGAACTTGTTGAGCAAAAAGAAATTAATCTGAAAATCAAAAATGACTTTGAAATAACTCAACAAGAATCTGAATCTGAGACTAAGTCATGTGAAAACATTTTAGAAAAATATGACTCTAGCTTTCAGAGATTTCTTACTAAGAGCATAGACAGAAGCAAGATGGCTTCTATAATCTATGGTGTTAGTGGAAACAACAGAAGAGGTATTGGATATGAATCTTCATCTGGAAGCAATCCAAAACCTGTTGACAAACTTTTCATCAAAAAGACACCTATGTATTCTCAATTTAAATTTGGTCACTTAAATGACATTAAACACACAAGCTCTGAGAAGAATACTTATGTGTTTAAACCCAAGGCAAGTCAGAATAAACATTATGTTGAAAAACAGAAGTTTAGACAAACCTACAAACCAACTAACCCCAAAGGACCCAAGAAGATCTGGGTACCTAAAAACAAAATAATTCCTGTTGCAGATGTTCTTAGCAGCAAGGTCAGGACGCCAATCATGGTACCTGGACTCTGGATGCTCACGACACATGACAGGAGAAAAGTCTATGTTCCAAAGCCTGGAACTTAGATCTGGAGGTGACGTGAAGTTTGGAGGGAACCAGAAGGGCAAGATCATTGGATCTGGCACTATTGGAAATGGTAAACTTCCCTTTATTACTAATGTTTTACTTGTTGAAGGGTTAAAGCATAACTTATTGTCCATAAGTCAATTAAGTGACAATGGTTATGATATTACCTTTAATAAAAAATGTTGTAAAGCTATTAGTCAAAAGGATGGCTCTATCCTATTTAGTGGTAAGAGGAAAAACAACATTTATAAAATAAATCTTTCAGAACTTAAAGTTCAAAATGTTAAATGCCTCTTGTCTGTTAATGAAGAGCAATGGGTCTGGCACAGAAGCTTGGGCCATATTAATATGAGACGTATATCTCAGATTAATAAACTTAATCTTGTCAGAGGACTCCCTAATCTGAAGTTCACTTCAGATGCTCTTTGTGAAGCATGCCAGAAAGGGAAGTTTTCAAAAACATCTTTCAAATCAAAAAATGTTGTTTCTACTTCTAAACCACTAGAATTACTTCATATTGATCTGTTTGGACCAGTGAAAACTGCATCCATCAGAGGCAAGAAGTATGGATTAGTCATTGTTGATGACTTTAGTAGATGGACATGGGTAAAGTTCTTAAAACACAAGGATGAGTCGCATTCTGTGTTCTTTGACTTCTGCAAGCAAGTCCAGAATGAAAAGAATTTCAAAATTATAAAAGTCAGAAGTGATCATGGTGGTGAATTTGAAAATAAATATTTTGAAAAATATTTTTCTGAAAATGGCATTGCTCATGATTTTTCCTGTCCTAGAACTCCACAACAGAATGAGGTTGTAGAGAGGAAAAACAGAACTTTGCAAGAAATGGCCAGAACCATGATCAATGAGACAAATCTGGCAAAACATTTTTGGGCAGAAGCAATCAACACAGCCTGTTACATTCAGAATAGAGTGTCTGTTAGACCTCTTCTGAAGAAGACTCCTTATGAACTGTGGAAGAACAAAAAGCCCAACATTTCATATTTTCATCCTTTTGGATGTATTTGCTATATGTTAAACACTACGGAAAATCTGAGCAAGTTTGATTCCAAAGCACGGAAGTGTTTCATACTTGGATATTCTGAACGCTCTAAAGGCTACAGAGTATACAACACTGAGACACAGATTATGGAAGAATCCATTCATGTCAGATTTGATGATAAGCTTGGATCTGAAAAGCCAAAGCAGGTTGATAACTCTGCAGATAGGGAAGTAGTCTTTATTGACTCTAAAGTTCCAGAAGCAGACAAAATTCAAGTGAAGGAACCAGAAGCAACTACAGATGCTACTCCTTTAACTTCTCATATGAATAATCTAAACATTTCTGAAGAGTCAACTATTAGAGGTTCATCATCCAGAATTAAAGCTTCTCATCCAAAGGATGTCATTATTGGAAAGAAGGATGATCCCATCAGAACAAGATCCTTTCTAAGATCATCTGAAGCATCACTATTTGGACTAGTGTCAGAAATTGAACCATCTTCTGTAGATGAAGCTCTGCAAGACAATGATTGGATTATTGCCATGCAAGAAGAGCTAAATCAATTCAGCAGAAATGATGTATGGGATCTAGTTCAAAGACCTCAAGGATTCAATATAATTGGTACAAAATGGGTTTTCAGAAATAAGCTAAATGAGAAAGGAGAAGTTGAGAGGAATAAGGCAAGGCTGGTTGCTCAAGGGTACAGTCAGCAAGAAGGTATTGATTACACTGAGACATATGCTCCAGTGGCAAGGTTAGAATCTATACGCCTTCTTATTTCATTTGCTGCACAAAATAACATCACTCTGTATCAGATGGATGTTAAAAGTGCCTTTCTTAATGGTATTATAGAAGAAGAAGTTTATGTCCACCAACCTCCTGGTTTTGAAAATTAAAAATTTCCAGATCATGTTTTCAAATTAAAGAAATCTCTATATGGATTAAAACAAGCTCCCAGAGCTTGGTATGAGAGATTGAGCAATTTTCTTCTGGAGAAGAATTTCATCAGAGGCAAAGTGGATACAACACTCTTTTGTAAAACAATTAAGAAAGATCTTATAATTTGCCAAATTTATGTAGATGATATTATTTTTGGATCAACAAATATTATGCTTGGAAAGGAGTTTGATACATGTATGCAGGCAGAATTTGAAATGAGCATGATGGGAGAACCCAGATTCTTTCTAGGAATCCAAATTAATCAAACTCCAGAGTGCACCTACATACATTAGACAAAATATGTTAAAGAACTTCTGAAGAAATTTAACATGTCTGACAACAAGCTGGCAAAGACTCCAATGCATCCTACTAGCTCACTTGGCAAGGAAGAGGTAAGTAAGAAAGTAGACCAGAAGCTCTACAGAGGTATGATTGGCTCTCTTCTTTATCTTACTGCTTCTAGACCTGACATATTGTTCAGTGTTTGTCTATGTGCTAGATTCCAATCAGATCCTAGAGAATCACACTTGACAGCTGTCAAGAGGATTCTAAGGTATCTGAAAGGTACTTCTAATGTGGGTTTGTGTTACAGAAAATCTGATGATTTCAAATTAGTTGGATTCTGTGATGCTGACTACGCTGGAGACAGAGTGGAAAGAAAAAGTACTTCTGGAAGTTGTCAATTTCTAGGAAGAAATATAATCTCCTGGTATAGCAAGAAGCAACCCACAATTGCACTTTCAACCACAGAGGCTGAATACATTACTGCTGCTGGATGTAACACGCAGATGCTCTGGATGAAGAGTCAACTAGAAGATTATCAAATTTTTCAAAGTAACATTTCTATCTTTTGTGATAATACTTCTGCTATATGTTTGTCCAAGAATCCCATTTTACATTCTAAGGCAAAACATATAGAAATTAAGCATCATTTCATCAGAGACTATGTTCAGAAGGGAATCATAAATTTAGCCTTTGTTGATACAGATCATCAATGGGCAGATATTTTTACAAAACCCCTTGTTGAAGATAGATTCAATTTTATTCTGAAAAATATTGGTATGGATTTTTGTCCTGAATAATATTTATCAGAAGCAAATTTTTATAGATGCAAAAATGCTTAATGCTCTGAAGTATTTCTTCTGTTTGCTTATTTTATTCTGATCAATATTTCTTTTGTGAAACTCTGAACTAACAATCTTTAGAAGATCTGAACGTTGGCTAACGTTTCATTTCTTAAGAGAATTCAGAATAACATGCAAGCAACCACGTGTCACACCAAATCTGAAGAGGTGGCGTGTATATAACTGAAGAGACGTTTGAGGTGAAGTTTGAATAGTGAGAATCTTGGTTTTCCCCCCATATTGTCAGAAGCAATTAATGTTTTGAAATGATTATTATTCTCTTCATTTAATGCTTGTTAAAACGTGCATATTTCTGACTGTTGATATGCCTAAGTGTTAGTATAAATACATGTCTTGTATTCACTTTCACACTTTTCACACTCTCAAAAATTACATGCGTTTTCATCTCCTCTTTTCTCTGCATAAAAACCCTATACCTAAGCGTTTGACAAAGCATTCTTCAATGGCAACTTCATCTTCAACTGCTGCTCAATTCCAATCTTCTATGGCTGCTGTAACTTCAGAAAACATGGGTGTAGCTCCCTATTCTCCTCCCAAAAGAACTCTTCTAACCCATGTTGATAAATTGGAAGTTCTATGTGAATCTATGGTTGAGTTTGATTCTCTGGCAGAAAATGGGTTTGAGTTTCGTTCCATCATTGGAGCTCAAGGATGGGTTAAGTATTTTGATAGGCTCTTTGGACCAGTTTACCCCCTCCTTGTGAAAGAATTCTGGATCCATGCATCAGTTTACCCCAAGTTCATCTTATCTTCTGTGCTGGGAAAAGAAATTATTATCACAGAAGATCTGATAAGAAAATTAATAGGATATGAAGAAACAGATGGTGTTTCCCACTTGCCAGCTGGGCGTGTGGACATGGATGAGGTTTATGAAGAAGTAATGACTGCTGGTCAAGCTTCTAACAAATTCAAAGATCTGAAGCCTGATTACAAGATCTGGGCCAAGATCTTCATGGGATGCATCCACCACAGGAAGTCAACCAATTCTCCAGACTATGTCAATAATGAACAGCTCTATTTCATGTATTGCCTTAGTCAGAGCACCAAGGTAGATCTTCCATACATTCTGTTTATGCATATGTGGAACCATATCAATGCATCTAGGGAATATGTGAAAGAGAAAGGACAGAAGATCAGAACTTGGATCCCCTTTGGAAGGTTGATCTCAGATCTTCTTACTGAGAATGGTTTAGTAACTGCTTTGTACGCTGCTGAAGTTACAGAGGAGTTATAATTTATAATGGGAAAGCCTCTGAATGCTAAAAGTCTTCTGAGACTCAAAATTGTTGATGAACTCACAACAGCTCCCAAGAAGCTGAATGTGTCAGAATTGAATAAAAGGGTTCCTGTATATGACTTTCCTTTATTCTTTGCTGAAGAGCCCAGACATATAATGGTTATGTATATTGATGAATGCAAGAAGGAAGGAAAACATGTTCCTGCTAATGTGATTCAGCTAGCTAGACAACCACTACCAGATGCAGGAGAAGAAGAAGCACAACTCCAGAGGAAAAAGACTCAGCCTGTAGAAGAATCTGCACCTGCTCAGAAGAAGGTCAAGATTGCTGAGAAGCCCAAGAAGCTCTTGAAGAGAAAAGAATCTGATGAAGCTTCTTTTGTACCTACCAAGAGGATCAAAATAAAAGGTACTAAATCTTCTGTAGCTTCTGCAAAACTTGTTATTAATGATTCTAATGTTAAGTCTGTTCCAAAACCACCTTCTACACAAACCATTTCTGTTACTGCTCCCAGTTCTGTTTCTCCATAAAAACAAACACCTGTTCCAACACAAACAACAACACCAACAGTTTCTGTACCAAAACCATCTCAACCCAAAATTCATATCAAACAATTTGTTCCACGACCTCAACCATCAGAACAACAACCATCAGAACAACAAACATCTGTTCAACAACAAACCTCTGAATATCCAGAGAACCAACCAAAAGAAGTTCAACCAGAAAAAGCCTCTAACAATCCACCATCAATTAATCCACCTTTTGAACCCATTGCACCTGTTACTTCTGAACCTACAAAAGTAACTTCTAATCCAGTTTCATCAGAACCAATAACTATTCCTTCTGATTCACCCATCTCAGAACAACCATCCAAACCATCTGACATTCCTTCAGAACCTACCAATACTTCTGAACCTCACATCCCTGGGACAGAAGTTCTTTATGTCACACCTTTAAAAACAGTGTTTCAAGTATCTTCTACCTCTTGTACACCAACCACATCCTCTAACTCCTCAGAATCAGAAATCCACCCAGATTTTCTAATCTCTCCATCTGACAAATACTCTGAGATAAACCAACCTGAACCTACCATACCTTCTAAAACTACCATTCCAGATCCTATTCCTCCACCTGCACCATCATCTGAGATATTAATCCCCAATTCCAATCCAACATCTTCTATATCTTGTGCCCAAGTTTCTTCTCTATTTCATAATCTGTCTTATGGTTTCAAACTGAAAGATTTTTATGACAGAGTTGAACCTTCTGAACCCATCAACCCTCTGAAACCAAAATCCACAATGATCCTTCCATCTGTGATTCTTGATTACTTAAAATCTATGACAGATGCAGAACCTTTAGCAACCATATCACACTCTGCAAAATCTGATAAAGCTGTTGTTTCAGCTCTGCAAATTGCATCTGATAACACTGTTGTGTCGCTACTGCGAAAATCGGCGCCGGCTGAATAGAAGAGTCGCCACCGTGCGTTATTTATCCCAACGGAGGGAAAGGGGACGCTCGAAGTAAACCTACCGCAAAGACGGGAAAGGAATGGTCATCTCAACCAAATCCTGGATTCGGGAGTCGGTTACGCAAGGGGAAGGTATTAGCACCCCTCACGTCCGTCGTACTCGACGGGATCCACGCTTGTTTTCTGGTACGGATTGTTATTCTATCTATTCTACAGGTCAGGGGTTAAAAGAAAAGAAAATGACTCGGCAAAGTATCGCACTTTATGCCTACGTATTCCCGTCTAGAACGAGAAATCAGAGTCAACGTAGTTCGCCTACCTACGGGAAAGGAGGGGAAGGTTGCTCGCTAGGATATCGCATCTTATGCCTACGTACTTTCATACGGCATGAAAGATCAGAGCAAACGTAGTTCGGGCCACGTACGACACAAGTCTGTTTTGATTGCTTTATCCTTCTGAAAAAGGGTTTTTCTGATTACCGGTCCAAGCGGACAAAAATTGACGTTTTGGTGAGTTCACATTCTTTTACGGAAGAAGTGTCTTTGATTGTGTTTGAAATCTTATTGTGTTTTTTCTGTTTGTTTTGAGAAAGAAGAGACAGAACTCTAACCTATGGTTGCAAAGGGAATCACACTAACCTAATGTTATCATACATGGGTTAAGACCTAATGTCTATCATGCTCCTCTCTTGCGCAGAGAGAAACAGAGATCCTAAGGGAATAGACGGAAACAGAAACAATAGCATATATACAATAAAGCAGTAAAATGCATGGATGCAGCAATATAAGCGAGGCAAGGGAGTCCCACTCAACCTCGAACCTAGAAAACAACAGGCAAAAGCGAACAAAATTCGCTTTCAACCTAACAGATTAAATGGCAAACAATACATTCAGGGGAATTCAAACAATACATCAAAAATTATAAACAGCAAACAGCAGTCTTCATCAACATCTGTCTTCAAGTCATCTTCAACCATCTACAAGCTTCAAGCAAGCATCAGTCTTCATCTTCAAGCCTTCAAGCAAGGTTTCTATCTTCAATCTTCCAGGGCTTTTCTTCAAGTCTCACTCTCCAAGATGAGTAGCAGTCAACAAGATGAAATGGATGTTAAACAATCAGTTGCCTACCAAGGGTGGCCTACTGACTGTTAACATGATACAGACAGTTTTCTCTCAAAAGTTATATCTTTTAAATACATTCACTAATCCTTCCAAAGGAAGGAGGTGGGTATTTAAAAGAGACTTTGAATCATAGAGAAAGAATGGAGGCAAGCAAGACCTTCCATGCTTGTGAATCAAGTTCCTATTCTAGAGCTCTACCTAACTCCTAGATCTTATAACCTCATCAGCTGCCAGTAAGATATACTCTTCATCCACTCTTGAAATGGGTCTTCATTCTTTTAGTCTTCAATGGGCTTCATCAACAAAGTCTTCAACTCAAACCCAAGCCCCAAACAAGCCCAATACCCCACACAATCAAACAATAACCCTAGAAAGGGCACACCACACAATCAATCAATTCAAAAATCAACCAAAAATAGTATATTATTCTATTAATTCCTAATATAAATGCTACGGGACCCTACATAACTACCCTTAAGTCCCATATATTCCCCATAGACTAAATTGCCCTAAAAAACCTAAATCTAAGATTGTTATTGACCTATACTAAAGTATTAATCAAATTCTATACTACCTAGAACTACCTAATTAAAACTACCCTAAACATTATCACAAAATTATGACATTAATTCAGGGGGACCCTAAACCATTCATCTAATTATCCTAAAAAAGTTGAACTCAAAATCCTAAGGGAACCATCCTAATTAAATTCTACAAGTTAGCATACCAACTAAAAGAATTAAAAAAAGCAATTAAAAGTAAAAATGCACAAAAAATATAAAACTGAAATAAAATGGCTATTTTATGTTTTTATATTTTTCTAGACATAAAATGGAAAATGGGAAAAAAAGTCTCATTAAAAAATATGCATTTTTCAATTTTATATGAATTTTTGAAGTTTAATAAAATCTCGGCCGCAGGATGGACTTCCAAGTCAACAAGTCCACATACAATCAATGGTCTAGATTATATCTTTAACCTTGGTCCATCTAGGGTTTTAGAATCCATAAAAAACAAACTCCATGCATGAAACTTTATCACCTTCATTCTCTCTCATTTCTTCATCAAATGCCATGATCCAAGAACCAAACTTGACTAGAATTTTATGTAGAATACAACCATGCCTTTGGATTTCGTTGAAGCTAACTACATCATGCAAACCGAACCACACAACTCCATGGATCCAAACTTTCTTCAATTTTCGACCATCATAAAACTCAACAATCTTTGTATATAATTAATCCTCATGCTATGCTGATCACAACCAACCAATTCTCATGCATTATCATCCATTAAATCATGTGTTCTACCTCCATCAAGAATCAACCTCCATTGATGAAACCTCACTAATTGGTCTAAAACTCATCCAAATGAATCCCCTAATGGTCTCTAATAGTTTCACAACAAGAACTAATCCTAAACATGCCTAAAACAGAGTGTGGAAGTGGTTTTGCTTACCTTGACCCTTGCAATGGTAGATGTTGAAAAGCTTCGAACTAGACCTTGTGGATCTTCAAGAATGGTCTCTATGTGATGAATAACACTCTTCTTGCACAAGATTTGATGGAGATGGCTTGTATCTTCAGATTCAAACCTTTTTGCTCTCTTGCAACTTCACTTGAAAAGCTCCAATTCTTCAACAATGGAGGCTCACTCTAGAATGAACATGTTCATGGAGGTTTGTGGAGATGATTTGTGGAAGAAAATGGAAGGGTAATGAAGAGAAAAATGAAGTTTCAATTCAATTTTCAAATGGAGAATTTTTGGTTCAAACTCTTTTCTCTACCACCATTAACATCAACAATCACCAACCTCTCACCAATGGAGATTGTATTCAATATATAGACTCATTTGGAAGGGTCTAGAATCATCTAGATCAATCTAGTAGCAACTTGAACTTTCATGAAGATATTTTGCATTTCACTTCCCACCACATGAGATATCATGACAAAAACCCTACAACTTGAGTAATTCACTTGATTTTCTCCTTAGGTGGTATTTTGGACAAGATACAAAGCTTAAACACCTTGTTTATGAAGCTTTTCTTTGTTTTGGTTTAGTATGCCATTATGCAAGCAAGCACATTACAAAGCAACCCCAAGATTTAAGCCTCAAATCAAAAATGTGGCTGAACCATTGTTCTTAAAATATCCTTGGGAGTCAAAATTACCTATCATATGCCATGGTTTGGATTTGGAACTTGGATTTTAGGATTTTCCATTTCACTTGAATTAACTTATGTCCCATTTTTAGGCTATTTTTATCACTTTTTTTTATGAGCCTTTCCAACATCTCATGACCACCCTACTAGCCTTAAAACATCATTCTAAGAAACTTTAATGCTGAAGGTTTTTCCATTTGAAGCTTGGAAGTAGGAGATATGACAATATGCTTGAAATGACCTATAATTGCCAAATGACCAAAATACCCTTCGCTTGCCAAAGTCATAAGCAGAGTTCCACAAATCAGATGAAATCATACTATACCTTTATAGAAAGCTAAGATCATGAGGAACAACTTTCATGTTGGCCAGAAATCCATTTGAAAGCTCCTTGAGGGGTAAAAGTTGCTTGGAAGTCAAGTAACTTTCACAGACAAATTTTAGTGTCCTCAGATGACCTGTAACTTGCAAGAACCATAACTTGAGTTATATAAATCTCCTTAATGCCTACCACCACTCAAGTTAAAGGTCTTGAGGTCCTCTACAAGTTTCATGTTGGCCAAGGATCCATTTGAGACTGACATTTTGAATTATCTTGCTTGGAAGTTTACCCTAAATTAGGGGATTTTACACAGAAATCCTAATTTAGAAACCTCTCTTCTTCTTGATTTCTCTTGATTTATCCTTGGCACAACACCACATCCATATCTACATGTCAAATGATGAACCCCACATCTTTCAAATAGACCTTGATGCCCTTCAATCAAGCATTTGACCTAGGGTTGACCCAGATGAAACCCTAGTTGACTGTCTTCAACTGTAGCTCTTGTACTCACATCAATGACTGGTCTCACTTTCAAAATGACCCTCTAGGTCCTCCATGATGTCTATATACCCTCCATGACCTCAATTACTTGCTCACAACTTCTTTGATGATCTTCAAATACCCTCAAGATAGGAGATAGATCCACTGCTTGATCCATTAACTTCTCTAGGTTTCCATTTCTTTCTGATGACTTGGATAGGCTTGAATTTGAATAAGAACCTCTTGATATGCCCATAGGGATAAGAATTGCATTTGGTCCCTTTCTGGATGGCTTGCCCATGCTATGCTATGCAGATGAATTAATTATGTACATGACCTAATATGCACATGCTAATGCAATTGAAGCACAAACCCAGGTGAAATAGGTTGAGCAAATTTTAGGGTGCAACAGCTGCCCCTATTCAAGCGACTTGGACCCGACTGGGTGAAGAGCGTAGCCTTCAGACAATCGAGGTACGAGACGGTTGAATACTAATAAAACCCGGAAATTTGCCAACTGCAAAAATAAACTGTACAAAAGTAAACGACACCACTGCTTGGGAAAAAACACTCCAAAGAACCGAATCTTGGTTATTACAGCAACAACCACCCAATCATCTGATAAAACCACAGACCTTGACCGACCACCTCTATTGGGGTGACTTGGAAATGTCGGAACCTGAGTGTTCAACGAGCACAAAATTTGAATCTTTCTACGCAATTTGCCGGAGTCTGAGCCCTCAACGCAATAACAGGATCATACCAAAAAATGAATATCTATCGGAGTCGGGATGCTCAACGTAATAACTGGGAACAAAATGCTTGACAAACTATAAGATCCCGGATACTTAACGTAAACAACAATCGGAGCCACAAACTCAACGAACAACCATTATCGGAGTCGGAACACTCAACTAACAAACATCATTAATAATCGGAGTCGGAAAACTCAACAAAAACATCGGAGCCGGAACACTCAACGAACAACCTTCATCGGAGTCGGAACACTCAACTAACAAACATCATTAATAATCGGAGTCGGAAAACTCAACAAAAACATCATTAATAATCGGAGTCGGAAAACTCAACAAAAACATCATCGAAGTCGGAGAACTCAACGAACAAACATCATCAATTATCGGAGTCGGAACACTCAACGAACAACCATCATCGGAGTCGGAGAACTCAACGAAAACATCGGAGCCGGAACACTCAACGAACAACCGGAGCCAACACGCTCAACGTCACATCTATCGGAGCCAGCAAACTCAACGAACAACCGTCAATCATCGAAGTCAGAACACTCAACGAACAAACATCGGAGCCGGAAAACTCAACGAACAACCATCATCGGAGTCGGGGAACTCAACGAACAAACATCATCAATTATCGGAGTCGGAACACTCAACGAACAAACATCGGAGCCGGAAAACTCAACGAACAACCGGAGCCAGCACGTTCAACGTCACATCTATCGGAGCCAGCAAACTCAACGAACAACCGTCAATCATCGGAGTCAGAACACTCAACGAACAAACATTGGAGCCGGAAAACTCAACGAACAACCATCATCGGAGTCGGAGAACTCAACGAACAAACATCATCAATTATCGGAGTCGGAACACTCAACGAACAACCATTATCGGAGTCGGAGAACTCAACGAACAAACATCATCAATTATCGGAGTCGGAACACTCAACGAACAAACATCACCAATTATCGGAGTCGGAACACTCAACGAACAACCATCATCGGAGTCGGAGAACTCAACGAACAAACATCATCAATTATCGGAGTCGGAACACTCAACGAACAAACATCATCAATTATCGGAGTCGGAACACTCAACGAACAACCATCACCGGAGTCGGAGAACTCAACGAACAAACATCATCAATTATCGGAGTCGGAACACTCAACGAACAAACATCATCAATTATCGGAGTCGGAACACTCAACGAACAACCATCATCGGAGTCGGAGAACTCAACGAACAAACATCATCAATTATCAGAGTCGGAACACTCAACGAACAAACATCGGAGCCGGAAAACTCAACGAACAACCGTCAATCATCGGAGTCAGAACACTCAACGAACAAACATCGGAGCCGGAACACTCAACGAACAACCGGAGCCAACGCGCTCAACGTCACATCTATCGGAGCCAGCAAACTCAACGAACAACCGTCAATCATCGGAGTCAGAACACTCAACGAACAAACATCATTAATAATCGGAGTCGGAACACTCAACGAACAACCATCATCGGAGTCGGAGAACTCAACGAACAAACATCATCAATTATCGGAGTCGGAACACTCAACGAACAAACATCGGAGCCGGAAAACTCAACGAACAACCGGAGCCAGCACGCTCAACGTCACATCTATCGGAGCCAGCAAACTCAACGAACAACCATATCGTAGCATAGTCTACTGGGGATACTCTGGAAAATAACCGCCCAACACCTGTATCGATACCAAGTGACCACTTCTGAAATTTGATTTTATGAAAGCCACGTGCCAATGCACAACAAACTTGAAGAAAACATCCCGCTGACCGGGTACAACAACGCCTCAATTGGCAACTCTGTGGGGGATATAATAAACTGAACTACATCACATGTCTCCTGGCGAGACCTCGATTGTCTAGTAACATCTAAGCTTTAGAACTCCATACTCTTATTGAGAACCACACCTGAAAGCAAAAGGTCAACCAACCTGATCGATGCTTCAAAATGCATATGTTTGGCAATGGCGTAATGCTCCATACAGTATGGAAATGCTACGCGTTTTTTTTTGGTAGATGCAAATATGGCACTATATGCCGATGCAAATATGACACTATATGCCTATGCAAATATGACACTATATGCCGATGCAAATGCAGGCTCGAGCTGCTGGGAAAAGCTCTGACGAGCTTGCTTCATCAATTCTGCCGTTGAGGACAAACACCACCATGCTGGGAAATGGACGCGTATCACAAAGTATTCCGGCAAAATAAATGCCCGGACATACAAACAACTCTGCTGGGGAGAGCTTTAACCTTTGATTTCCAATGGGAGGAAAGAACCACACTTGCTGGGAAGAGAGAACTCCGCTGGGGGGAAACGACTCTCTTGGGGAAACTATAACTGACTCCGCTGGGGGAGAATAAAGGACCCTACTGTGGAAGGGAATCTCTGCTGGGAAGAGTAGACGACTCTACTGAAGATAATAGATCCTCCGGGAGGGATATACACTGTCTGAACACAGTCTACAAACTTGGAATTACTAGTTTTTGGAGGCTAAACAACTCTGCTCGGGATAGAGAATCCTGTTGGAGGAAACCATACTGTCTGAATACAGCCTGCAATCTTGGGATTATCAATTCTTGTTGAAGATAAATGACCCTGCGGGGGAAAGAGGAAAACCATCTTTCTGAACCAATCTTGACTTGGTCAAACATCTCGAACGCCCTCTCGACTAGGGATTGCATCTGCGCCTACTTAATCTCTGGAGAGTACCACCTCCGCGGGGGGATATTAATCTGCTGGAGACATCTCTATGAAGATACTCTTCTGGGGCATTAATCTTTCCTTCAACAAAGGGTAGCATCATCTCAACTTCGGGGACCACGACCTGCATGGGGATTCGCGTCACTTGTAAGCAAATATTTTTGTCAGGCCCCTCTGGCTGGGCTATGATTTTCTGATTGTCCGCTTTCTCGGAATTTTGCTTCGGGGATACTAACATGCCCCAGTCTGGATTCTAAAATACTTCTTCGAAAGGAACCCTAGTCATGACATTATCTTGAAATAGCTTGCCCCTGAATCTGCAACAATTTTGAAATAGACCCTGCAGTCTCTGTATTCTGACGGCCAGACATGAACCGCTTCTACAATTTCGACCCTCGAAGAGGTGCTCCGTCAAAATAGCTTTCGTGCTCTTAGGGTGACCTGTCTTGGTCTTGTAATGGCTTTGCCCCTGATTGACTGATTCGTGGAGCAGTGCCCATAGCCGCGAGAGATTTGTCAAATCTCGACCTGATTGCCCCTGATTCTGAGATGGCTTCCTTTACTGGGCTTAATCGATATAGCTTGCCCCAGTTCACGAAACATTTGGGCATTCTTCATTTTGTCCCGATCAGACCTTCCACTGTAGGAATCTTTCCTGTTGGCATGCGCCTACTCGCAAGTAACACAGGTTGTTCTGCATAAAGATATATTAAACGCAATGCATATGACAGTTTCAAAATCCAAGTCTGTTCACTGGAAAAAATTTTGCGACATGTAATGAATCAATTATCAAAATGTCAATATGAAAGCTGGTAAGAGGAACCCTTTTAGGAGTCAGTTTCGATGCTATCTTTACCGAAGTATGCCCTCAGACTAAACCTGTTTCAATTAGGACTTTTTCGGGTTGTAACGTGGTCAGGTTCACGGTTTTGAAAGAAAGGGATAAAGACTCAAAGTCTGATTTTAACCCACCCATTCGCCTTGATGTTCTCCGATCCTACGTTCAGCTAATTCGACCTTAGCGCTCACCTCTGGGAGGTTGAAATATAGGAGTGAGAGTTCGAGAAACTATGCGCTTTTGGAGTGATAGCCACTCACTTTTCGTCTTTGACACTCGGGGTCACACGACTCATATTTCGTTTGAGGACTTTTCTTTTGTAATCCTTTTCATTTTTTATTTTCTTTCCCTAACTTTTGCCTGGACTTACTCTTTTGAGTTTCTTTTGATTTTCCAGTCCAGCGGGATGCCCCTATTTTTGCCTAAGTCATTTGTTTTCAAGTTTTGACTTAGCGGGCTTTTGATTCTTTTCGCTTTTTGTTTTTTTTTTCGAACAAGTCGTGTGACACTGGTTTGTCTGACTTTTTGTGGAATAATGTGAATGTTTCACTCTTTCCATTTAACCCTTGTGGTTTTCTAGGCACGACCTCTAGAGGTGTGATTGATCCTTGTACGGACACTCCTTTCACGATTCAAACGCTTGGTCAAACTAACTGACACCTACCCTGCCCCGGGTTAATATTTAGGGTTTTTCATTTTCAAAAAAGAAACTCCTACTACTGGGCTCAAAAGGGGTTATCAAGGGATTATCTTCCTTATATCTCCGGTGTTTATGGATTGAAACAATGCCTGTACCTCATCAACAAGTTTTTATCCAAAAGCATACAATCGGAAGATTATTCGTCATCTGTTTTCGTCATCCTCCCCGGATTCCTGCTAAAACAAGCATTAAGCATTAAAGAAACACAAAGAGTGAACACGACTAGATTAATTCAAAACATGCATATTTATTTCATTTATCAATATCAATCGAAAAAATGACGAATTTTACAAGCGAAATTTGCAATTCAACAGGAAGGAAACTACAAATGCAAAGGCATGAACAAAATAACATGAAAAATGCCAGTGTCTCAGAATTGGGCTTCTTGCACTTTGATTTATTGTTGAGTCAACCATCCTCTGAACAATTGTGAGAGGTAGCCTGCTGCTGTCTTGACCTGTCTCTCAATGGCCCGACCAATCTAAGGAACCCTTTTTCGTCAGCTAGACTCCGGCTTGTCCGCGGTTTTGAGCCACATTGGGGACATCATTAGAGAAGTTGATTGCTTTGCTGTCAATCCAGTCTTGCACCTTGTGCTTAAAAGCTTTGCACTGTTCAATTGAGTGACCAGGTGCCCCTGAATGAAACTCACATCGCACGTTCTCGTCATATCCAGGTGGTGGCGCCCCTGTCAAGGGCGCCAAGGTTCTCTTCTGAACCAGCTGTAATCCCAACAAGGTTTGAAGTAGATCAGCGTAGAAGAGTTTGGCGTGTCAAAATGTCTGTTTGCTGGCCGGACCGGATACTTTCTATATCCTTGTTGATTATGTTGCTGCTGTGGAGCCGCGGGAATAGTGACACTAGCGACCTGTTGCTGCTGGTTGCCCCAGTGTTGATTCCTCCTTCTTCCACGGGAGCTGGACACGGAGCTCGTTTCCCCTTCTCCTTTCCTGCCACCGAAGGCTTTCTTCGCACTTACTGCTGAAGTAGGCTCACCTGCTTGGAACCTTCCTACCTTAATGTTATTTTCAATCTTCTCACCCATCAAGATTAGGTCCGAGAAACTGCCCAAGGAAGTATGAAACAGCTTATCATAAAACATACCAGTGAACGTTCCTATGAACATATCATTCATCTCCTTGTCATCCAAAGGGGGATGAACTCGTGCGGCCATATCGCGCCATCTCTGCGCGTATTCCTTGAAGCTTTCATCTTTCTTTTGGGACAATCCCTGCAATTGGACCCGGTTGGGTGCCAAGTCACTGTTGTACTTATAATGAGCCACAAACGCTTCGGCCAGCTGCTTCCAGGTCTTTATCTGAGTTGGCTCCAACCCCATGTACCATTCGAGGGAAGGACCAGACAAGCTATCTTGAAAGAAATGCATCAGCATTCTTTCGTCATTCGAATAAGCCGACATTCTTCTATAGTATGACCGCACATGAACCTTGGGGCAAGTATCTCCCTTGTACTTGTCAAAAGTAGGAGCCTTAAACTTCATTGGTACCCTCAGACCAGGCACCAGTCCCATCGTGGTCATATCCAAGCCAGAAGCACTCTGATTCACCACACCTTTCATCTGCTCCTCGAGCATCTTGATTCGCTGAGTGTTGTCTACAGGACCTTCAAAACCTCTGCCAGAGAAAACATCGTCCTGTTGATCTTCGTTCCAGTTACCATTATTATTACCAAGTCCATTATATCCCCTATTACGTTCGAACCCGGTCTGGTTCATCAACGGTCCTTGACCTCTGTTTCCGTAGCCCTGATTAACTGTAGTCGGCCCATATTCATTATTAACAAATCCAGCACCATTACCAATACCTGGTCCACCAAAACCCTGGTTGCCATTAACAAAGCCGTCATACCCATAGCCAAACTGACCCTCCTGGCCATCATAGTCAAACCCTTGGTTCTCGTATCCAAAACCTGTGTTTCCGCAACCATTGACACCGTTATTGTTGAGACCGCCCAAGTTGACGCCTCTGAATCCAGTATTGTTAATGATAGCTTCGTTACCCAATCCGGTATTACCATTCATCGCGCCAGCGACATTGTTCAAATTCCCCATGTGCGGAGGATTCACTGCAGGTGGAGGCGTACGCATACTGTCTCCAAGAATAGTTTCAACATGTACTGAGTCATGGTCCCCATTTCCGTTTCCAACATTCTTGGCCAATAGGGGCTGCACCAGAGTGTGCAGGCTTTCCTGCCCCTTCGCAATAGTTTCCATCGTCTGCATAAACATTGTCAGCCTTTCGCGAATCTCCCGCATCTCGTTTTGCATCTGGTCCATTACTCTCTTACAATTTGTGCGAGTGGAATACCGATGAGGATGTTGGCTTGCAATTCTGTAAACACCTGTTGAGATGCAGGAGATGAGATACAATTTAGAACCAGTACCTGCAATGCAAAATGGATATGCAATATGCTACCAACATACGAATGAAAATGCGAATGCGTATGCACACAGTCAACAGGGATCAAGTGCCCCGGCTGAGAAGCTCAATCTACAAAATGGGTCTCAAATAGACCTTCAGAATTCCTCAATCCTGGCCTTAGACAGACCCAATACAAAGCTCCAATCCTGATCTCTGACCCAATAATAACGCCAATCTGGTCTTTGACAGACCCCAATAATAGAAGCTCCAACCCGGTCTCTGACAGACCCAAATACACAACTCCAAACGGGTCTCTGCTAGACCCTACAACTGTCCATAAATATCCTGAATCTCAAATCAAGAAACAAACCGGTATCTGAAGGTCTAGTTACCTGCATAGCCCCAAACCCTCTCACAGGTAGGTGTCCTAGTAACTGACAATGGTATGGCATCCTATGCGGTCGTCGGCGTCACAGACTTTCAGGGTTGATGATACGATTCCCAGAAGGAGTGGCATCATCAAATCCTGAAGAGGCCTCACTTAGCCAACTTCCAATTGATCGGTTCCCGGAGTCGACAATTCAACTAACCAACAACCCCTTCGACCCAAAGGGTAGAAAAAGAAGCCAACCAGAAAAACCTCGTCCGAGTGTGGATTTTGTGGGACACTAATGCAAGCAAAGCCGGCACGCGCCCAGTACTTTCCACTCTAATTCTAAGTGCACTCAAGCCCAGGTCCGGCTTATCTCTCAATCATAGAATCACCCGTCACAACCCCAATACAGCAATAATCAATAATATAGTGCTGAATGTAAAATACAGAAAACATAAATCCATACCAAATCCTCGACGGGAAAACAAGCGCTAGGATTGACTCTCTTGAGGGACGTTGGATCCCAAATGCATAGGGAACTATCGCATTCCCCAGCAGAGTCGCCAGCTGTCGCTACTGCGAAAATTGGCGCCGGCTGAACAGAAGAGTCGCCACCGTGCGTTATTTATCCCAACGGAGGGAAAGGGAACGCTCGAAGTAAACCTACCGCAAAGACGGGAAAGGAATGGTCATCGCAACCAAATCCTGGATTCGGGAGTCGGTTACGCAAGGGGAAGGTATTAGCACCCCTCACGTCCGTCGTACTCGACGGGATCCACGCTTGTTTTCTGGTACGGATTGTTATTCTATCTATTCTACAGGTCAGGGGTTAAAAGAAAAGAAAATGACTCGGCAAAGTATCGCACTTTATGCCTACGTATTCCCGTCTAGAACGAGAAATCAGAGTCAACGTAGTTCGCCTACCTACGGGAAAGGAGGGGAAGGTTGCTCGCTAGGATATCGCATCTTATGCCTACGTACTTTCATACGGCATGAAAGATCAGAGCAAACGTAGTTCGGGCCACGTACGACACAAGGTCTGTTTTGATTGCTTTATCCTTCTGAAAAAGGGTTTTTCTGATTACCGGTCCAAGCGGACAAAAATTGACGTTTTGGTGAGTTCACATTCTTTTACGGAAGAAGTGTCTTTGATTGTGTTTGAAATCTTATTGTGTTTTTTCTGTTTGTTTTGAGAAAGAAGAGACAGAACTCTAACCTATGGTTGCAAAGGGAATCACACTAACCTAATGTTATCATGCATGGGTTAAGACCTAATGTCTATCATGCTCCTCTCTTGCGCAGAGAGAAACAGATATCCTAAGGGAATAGACGGAAACAGAAACAATAGCATATATACAATAAAGCAGTAAAATGCATGGATGCAGCAATATAAGCGAGGCAAGGGAGTCCCACTCAACCTCGAACCTAGAAAACAACAGGCAAAAGCGAACAAAATTCGCTTTCAACCTAATAGATTAAATGGCAAACAATACAGTCAGGGGAATTCAAACAATACATCAAAAATTATAACAGCAAAAATAAACAGCAAACAGCAGTCTTCATCAACATCTGTCTTCAAGTCATCTTCAACCATCTACAAGCTTCAAGCAAGCATCAGTCTTCATCTTCAAGCCTTCAAGCAAGGTTTCTATCTTCAATCTTCCAGGGCTTTTCTTCAAGTCTCACTCTCCAAGATGAGTAGCAGTCAACAAGATGAAATGGATGTTAAACAATCAGTTGCCTACCAAGGGTGGCCTACTGACTGTTAACATGATACAGACAGTTTTCTCTCAAAAGTTCTATCTTTTAAATACATTCACTAATCCTTCCAAAGGAAGGAGGTGGGTATTTAAAAGAGACTTTGAATCATAGAGAAAGAATGGAGGCAAGCAAGACCTTCCATGCTTGTGAATCAAGTTCCTATTCTAGAGCTCTACCTAACTCCTAGATCTTATAACCTCATCAGCTGCCAGCAAGATATACTCTTCATCCACTCTTGAAATGGGTCTTCATTCTTTTAGTCTTCAATGGGCTTCATCAACAAAGTCTTCAACTCAAACCCAAGCCCCAAACAAGCCCAATACCCCACACAATCAAACAATAACCCTAGAAAGGGCACACCACACAATCAATCAATTCAAAAATCAACCAAAAATAGTATATTATTCTATTAATTCCTAATATAAATGCTACGGGACCCTACATAACTACCCTTAAGTCCCATATATTCCCCATAGACTAAATTGCCCTAAAAAACCTAAATCTAAGATTGTTATTGACCTATACTAAAGTATTAATCAAATTCTATACTACCTAGAACTACCTAATTAAAACTACCCTAAACATTATCACAAAATTATGACATTAATTCAGGGGG